>QFEW01000134.1:0-13909 GCA_003316525.1 Termitomyces eurrhizus
AGGCCTCGGTAATCGCAACTCCATGCTTAATCCCAGCCTCAACCTCACTTCGTTCGGTTAAGGCCTCGGTAATCGCAACTCAATGCTTAATCCCAGCCTCAACCTCACTTCGTTCGGTTAAGGCCTCGGTAATCGCAACTCAATGCTTAATCCCAGCCTCAACCTCACTTCGTTCGGTTAAGGCCTCGGTTTTCCACAACTCAGTGCTCAATCCTAGTTTGCCTCAACTCTCAGAGCATTATTGTAAGCTAAATTGAATTTTTCTTGAATTAAGCATTTATAAATCTCCAAAAAAACAAAAATCAGTATATCAGTAGCCCTTGAATTTTTCCTGAATTTCTGTTGATTTTCCTGGAATTATTTGAGCATTTTCACTAACATCTTCTGAAAAACACACCAATTGAATTTTTCTTGAAAACTTCAGACTTATTTAAGCATTTATAAATCTCAAAAGAAAATCTAAATCGGTGTATCATTAGTTCCTGAATTTTTCCTGAATTTTTAGTGATTTTCCTGGAATTTTTTAATACTCAAATGAGCCAACTCTTATGTTGTTACCCTAAAAGGAAGGTTCTTGGTCAGCCTTTGTCAGCCTTAGTCAGAAACTGTCAAAACTGACTAAGCACATCATTCCCACGAAATGGTTGTCCCATTTTATATAGACGAGCTATGATTCGTGCCGAAGGCACGAATTTCGTAGCTCGTTGGGGGCTTCACCCCCAAACCCCCCCCAACTAAGCCTCCACCCTAACCTCACTTCGTTCGGTTAGGGCTCCAAGTATGTATAGAAAACTCAATGTCATTCCCAGCCTCAACCTCACTTCGTTCGGTTAAGGCCTCCGCATTTCACAACTCAGTGCTCATTCCCAGCCTCAACCTCTTTCACAACTCAGTCCTCTTTCCACAACTCTCAAAGCATTATTGTAAACTAAATTGAATTTTTCAGATTTTATTCAGCATTTATAAATCTTTAAACTAAAAATCAGTATGTTAGTAGCATTTGAATTTTTCCTGATTTTCTGGTGATTTTCCTGGAATTATTTGAGCATTTTCCACTAACATCTCCTGAAAAACAGAGCAATTGAATTTTTCTTGAAATTTTCACATTTCTTTAAGCATTTATAAACCTCAAAAAATTCACAATCAGTGTATCAGTAGCCTTTGAATTTTTTCTGATTTTTCAGTGATTTCCTTTGAAATTTCAAGCATTTTATACACACATCTACCAAAAAACAAACGAAAAAGGCAATTCTTTGTCAGCCTTAGTCAGAACTGACTAATCAATCAATTCCCAGGCATCGTCGCATTATATAGAGATTAGACTGATATTTATTTACATCATAGCAGTATTCAGTAAGTATCTATAGTGTAGTGAAATATTATCAATTAGTATTTATTGTGTCTTGCAGTAGACAGGTTTGACTCTCACTAGTGCATTGATATCAAACTATCTAGAATTTTTGACCTGCTTAGCTAATTGTTATTTACTACATAGTATAATAAACAAAGTAAGATTGTAATTTAAACAGGATAACATGATATCTATTTTTGATATTTATTTACACCTTAGTAGTATCTATTAAGAACATGTTGTGTAGTGGAATAATCTAAACTGGTATTCCTTGTAGCTTGTACTAGGTGGGTTTAATTCCTGCTTAGTGCAATAAACATTAAGACTTCTGCAATTTTAATCTGCTTAGCTAATTGTTATTTACTAAACTGTAAGATAAACAAAGTAAGGGTTGTCAAGCAATAAATCAAATCTCTTTTGTAATTTAAACAGGGTCACGTAATATCTATTTTCAGAACTTGCTTTGTATAAAGTTCTCATCTGTTTTTTTAATCCTCCATCTGCCATGTTTAATCAAGAACTTCACCAACAAGTTGTTAACATGAATGTTTGAGTATTATTATACCTTGCTTGTAGAGGAGACCTGCATCAACTCAAAGGACAGCTGAAGGACCTAGTAAGATGCAAGCACTCCTGCCTAATAGACATGCACTAACAGTTGTCTCGTAGACTGACATGTGGCTGACAATCAGCCAGGTCCAGAGTGACAAGAAACTCCTCCTTGATGCCAGGAGAAGTTTCATCAACAAAGTTATTCCACTACTCCAGAGCAAGTTCTAACGAGAATATAACCAGGCAGTTGAAGGACGCTGCAAAGAAATGGTCCCAGAAGAGCAGAAGGAGAGAAGAATAAAGTAGGGGCAAAGAATAACCTGATCTGTCAACCAAGGCCGGTTTGTCAATGGCACCAGCATGAGAAGACTAGATAAGTCATAGACTGGCAGCAGAAGATTTGTCTGGTCCATTATCAATTTCAAAGAAGAAAAAACGACTGAGTCCTCTGGCAGCAGGAGTTTTATTTAGTCTGTCATCAATCTCCAAGAAGCAAAAACAGGCGAGTTATATTGGTAACCATCCACTTCCTAGTAGCCATCCAATACTGGAGGAGCAGAAGTACAAGGATGAAGATGAAGAAGAAGAGGAAGAACAAGAAGGCAGGATATTAAAGAGAGAAATTACCAGAGGAATGCTGTTGAGCAGGTATCTGAGGACAGCACATCAACTTCTCTTGCCAATAATGCATGAGTAAGCAGCTATAGTGTGTCAGGACAAAGAACAGCACTGCATACAATCTCTGCTGGCTCATTTGCAAACAAACATGCAGCGTGACAATTGTCAAGAAAACCATCAAGCCCAGTAACAAGGGAAAGAGGAAAAAACTACTAAGAAAGGAGTTAGTAATAATTATTGAGAGTGATGACAGTATAAAAATTTTTTTCTGCTCAAATAGCTAACCAATAGTTAGCAGATAAACTAGCTAGTCCAATCATAGGACCATCAAAACCATTTGTCAATTCATTCCAATCGTCAACCTCCAACTGCCTAGTGAATCCTCTTCTGGTCAAGAGAAAGGGCAAGGAGTAAGCAATGAAGTTTAGTCATAGTAAGGACATTGTAGCTGGTATAATGACAGGGGTGGAGAGCTGTTTAGATAGGATGAAGAATAGATTTCAGAAAGCATTGTGGAATGTTGGGATGCAGGTGTGGGATGAGTTTGTCATGGCTAAAGAGAGCTGGTTATCATGTATTAAGGACTTCTTCTGTCGCTACCAGACTCAAGTCAACATGCTCAGTGGCTGTATAGAAACTCTGCAAACCAATGTTTCTCTTGCAGGTAAGACACTGATGACACCAACTGTGGTTGGGTGTGCTGGACATATATGCAGTACAACGCTGTCTCTAGCGCCTGGCATACATAGTTGTGAGGAGTCCTGACAGAGTCTTGGTGTGCTTGAGCAGATGTGATAGAACAATGCACTAGATGATAGTGCCTCAGATGCTACCTAGCAAATGGTAAGCACCGTAGCTTAAGCAAAGATAAAGAGAAAAAAACGAGTAGCGCAGCACAATGTGCCTATAGGTGGCACTGTAAACAATAAAGACAAGATAGACAAAGCTAGTGCCTAACTTAGTGACAAAGTCAGGCAGAGCTAGCACAATTTGAACACTAAGTATAACTGGGTGCTTAAGAGCTTACAATTCGTTTTTTTATGTACATGTAAAGTAGCTAGTTTTTATACTATGCGCTACTGTATTTCTAACAACAAGTCTATTCGTGGTGCTACCAATTAGTGCCTCTCCTCATAGTTGTAGCTAACAGCCACCTGTCAATAATGACCTGTAGCACATGGATAATGGTGACCAACGGCAACTCTAAAACTACTTAGACATTGTATGAGTCTGCTCACTTTTTGATGTAATTTAATTGGTCAGGTCATTCCAGGGTATGGTCAGAAAATCCTCAATAGACGCCATGAGCGCTAATTCTAGCGCTAAACATTGTACTATCTTCTGATAGATTTAAATATCAGGTCTGTGTGTATAAGGTTTAATAGTGGTGGTTTAGACTGATAAACAACACCTATAATTGAGTGCTAAGGCCCATGGTGTCCTGTGTCCGAGAGGATCACTAGAGTCTTAAATATGGCCTGTGTCCATAGGCCTATAGTATGCCCCTTGATGTGCTCAGTCCAAGTAGAAGCCTATCAACAGGGATCTGCAGAGACATAGGTGAGTGGCTGTTCATTGTGTTATTCAATCTTTAATTTTATTTATTAGTAACAAACCTGTGGTGCAACGGTTAAATTGTCAGTGTGTTCTGTTGCCAGAGGCTTTCTCAAGGCTGGGGATTCGATTTCCCTCTACAGACATACAGTGGGCATGAAGAATTACCTTTTTTTTTGATCCAACCAGCTTCTGTAGACCTGTGTAGGCCTCTGTAGATGTCTGCTGATGCTCTGCACAGGCTTGTGTGGGCTCACATAGGTTTGAGTTAGTCGACATAGGTCTGCGTGGATGTCTGCTGGTGGCTTGCATAGGCCTGCATAGGTCTGCAGGGCCCTTTCATGGACATACACTGATGTTGAAGATGGGAAAAGGAGGGAAGGAGAGATGTGCAGCCTTGAGTTATTGTGGAGAGGAAGGAAGTGGAAAGGGAAGTGGAAACCCTTAAGGAAGGTTTATTTATGCTATGACGACCATCAATTAATAAACAAGAGGTTTTCACTTATGGACTGATGCCTGCTAGCAGCTGCTAATGCACATTGACATTCACTAGTATTTGCTGGCATCTGCCAGGCCTGCATGCACATGTGTGTGCCTGCCTTTTATTGATCTACTGGATCATATCATACAGCACATTGTGACACATTCATGGCTCTGTATTCTATGGCACTGTGGGCACTGCTCTGCTCCAGTGTAGCAGACTCTGCTGAACACATATGATATGGCACAAAGCAAGCTCCCATACAATGTATGACACATACCATTGTGATGTCCTACTCTGCACTCATATTTTTCATGAGCTTGTTTTCATATGAAGTAGGGTTTGGACTAGATTATGTTTCAGGACTCTTGATTTTTCTTCTTAACAGTCAATGCAGAATCACCACTGCTAATATATGGAGTAGTTATAGCTTCTGAGAATTTATTGGGAGGTTTTAGTAAATATTTGTTTTGTCTACAAGTAACATCTCACAATGATTTTGATTGCAATGCAGATTTCATATTGTTGAACCAAACGTGATAGTTATTGTAAGAAAAATCTCTGGAGGCTATGGCTTAGTCACATAGCTGACAAAAGGAGATTCAAAGCATATTAGAATATATACTAACAATATCATGATAATTATTTACCTGATAGAGGAAAATCCAAAAAAAACAAGTCTAGGTATTTCCTATGCTAGGTTGGATATTTCTGAGGCCTCTGAAGCATGGAAAACAACTGTACAATACAACAAAATCTTAAAAGCTTGAAAATTGTCTAAATAAACAATTGTATAAATAAAGCAGGAAAACTTCAGACTTTGAAAGTCAGAAAGGCAAACTCTGGCTTATCTAAGCAGTTTAAAAGCAGTGCTGAAGGGCCCACACTTGTCTGAATAGTAGCTAAAGAATCAGAGCACCTTAAGAGCTAAGAATAGTACTAACAGATAGTGTTGAAAGAATAGAAATAATAAAATGAGAGAATAACAGAAGAAATAAGAGAATAAATAAAAGAAGAGTGAAGAGATAAGGAGTGAAAAAAAGGAAGAAATGAGAAGTCCTCTGACAGTTATTGCTGTTCAACTTTGCAAACTGTAGAGTTTTAGAGGTAGATTTGCTTACAATGATGCTTATAATCTGACACAGCATATTGCAGAATGATGTTATTTATGAATATAATACAAATATATTCTGAAGTTTGAAATCAGAGACCTAGATAAGTATATGTATAGTGATTTTTTATTAATAACACATCTGAAGTTTGAAATTGGAGATGATTTAAACTTTATGCAAAGGTGCACATTTTATATAGATGAAACATTTTGAACATTATAGAAAGTATTATGATGTCAAGAGAAGAAAAAATTAAATAGTAGAATGTGGCATATGTCATAAAATTATCATATATGATCAGATTTTGAGGTCATATCCCAGAGTCAGACATTATTTTCCTCAACAACTATTCTTATGACATACAAATATACGGTGACAATAGCCATCTCATGGAACCACCATATGCTAGCTTTGACATGTGCAATAAACTAGGATTAGCATACCAGTTGCTTTCTCCTTATTATTCAAGCAAATCTCCTAGAGGTCATACAAGGTATGTAGCCTGTCTATATCCATGCCAAAGCTTAAGCAGTGCCTGACCTTTTCAAGGAGCTTATTTTTATCTGCTCAATGCACTATGCATCTAACTCTGATCCTTGATGTTCAACTTTATCTAACATGGAGCTGTCCTGCAATCAGGCCTTCTATTCAATATATGGTGACAAAGAACAGTTTTGGGGTTTGTCAGATTAGTATGGATAAGAAGATGATAATGTAGTTCAAATATGCTCAGTTAAAGTTGACATTTTGTAGTTTCTTGATCCAATGCACCATATCTATGTTTTTAATAGTGCTATGACTGTTAATAGTGCTATGACTGTTATTTGTTCTTAACATAACCTGATAATTCCAGAAAGAGAAAAAGATATATAAGTATGTGAAAAGTATACAAAAACATGTGTCAAGAATCTCTCAACCAACTAGCAAAGCTTATAACTAGCCAACTTCTGCATTGCAAAAATAAACTTTCTAGGCCTAATTGCAATGTTAACTTTGAGAAAAGGTGCATTTGGTGTGCTTAAAGTACTTCCTATTGGCACAGATAACCCCTTAATATGCTATCAAGAAGCATATATCATTCTGCCAAAGATGTTTTATCTATACTACCTATCTATCTCTCAAGTTGTTGTCATAATTTTCATATAAGATAGCATGAGAATAGAATGCCATGGTGAAATACATAAGTATACAACAATTATGCTGGCCACCATGATGCCCTATAAGGTCTGTAACAATTGATTTAATTGAAAGAAATTCAAAATTGATAGTAAGCTTTTCACATTGCAAGTACACTTTTTCTACACAGAATTTGATAGGAAATAATGATTAAAGTGTAAGGTTTCATACTATTTTTACTTATTTTTTCTGAATTTCTATACTTGTCCATAGTTATTCAGATGTTATCACCTGTGCATGCATATTGAAGTAATTGCAAAGTTGGATTATCATGATCTGTTTCCTAAATTTTGATTACAATTGCATTGAATTCTGTTGTGTCAGTTTTTAAAGGCACATTGAAAGGCAAGTCAAATCTACCACTTGAGATCACATTGACTAGCAATATCTTTACATGTTTTAGTTTAGAGGCATAAAGTTGCATTTGATCAAAATTAGCTTGTTCAAGCCTTGACTGCTACATCTTCATTTTGATGCCAATTGACTGCTCTGCTTTTAGCCAGAAATCACATCTATGTTGTCTTGAAGTGACATAAGCCTCTATCAATACAGTTGCATGACCAAAGAGCCAGTGTTTTATAAGTATCCACCAGTTAACCTGTATGTTGCATTTAGCAATGCTATTGTTTGTGCTAATAGATAAAAAACATTTGCAAAATCCATGTAATATGCATAGCATAGAACAAGTTCTCTCAGCCAAAGCTTGGAGAAGAACCTAGTCTGCTAAGATTTCAAACCAGGAATGAAAAGTCAATTTTTAAGTATAGGAAACATGTGATTGGCAATGATATCATACATGACAGGAGACAAAAAGCAATATGCTATAGAACCAGTATGAAATAAAGCCACTACATTGTGTGCTTGCAGAAAAATGCATGCTACAGCAAGATTGTCCAGATCTGGTATAGAAACATGAAACTCTCCTTTGAGGCATAAAGTGCTAAGAATGTGATAGATTTTGCAGCTAAATCTAGGTCCCTCTCTGAGCAGTGGCTTGAGCCTCTCAATGATGGAACAAACACCAATTGATTTTTCAAGTAGATTTTATATTTGTTCTTGACCAGCAAGACATACTCAATCTGCTATACTGCACTGCTGGTGTGTATAGATCCTTTTATTGGAATTGATTACTAAAAAAAAGGAAGTTGAGTGTTCCAAAATATTGACCAGCTAGATCAAAGATAGCAGAGCATACATCCATATCAATGAAGATTTGCATTTTTTCTTGAGAAAATAATATTAACTGGATTGATTCTTGCAAAATACAAGAAAAATAATCTCACCTTGAAAATAGCAAGTTATATACTCATGAATAATCAGAAAGCTAGAAAGCATTGTAACAATGCACTTGGCCTTATTAAAAGGGCTGCTGCTAGCCAGCAAGATTTTATCAAAAAGATAAAGCTGATTGGATCAAATCTTCAGACATTTCTATAGAATTTAAAAAAGGAAAGTTCTGCTGGTGACTCAATGCCAACTAATAAAAAACTGATGGCAACAATGTACTGGATAGTCCAATTAATACCTAGGTTAACATTGGCTAAAATAAAATCTTGAATAATTTGCAAAAGCACTGATTCTTGGCATTTTGCCAAGATGTTGAGTGAATTAAACTCATCTAGGATAAGACAAAAGCCCTGATTGGTAGTAGCAACTTCTTGTCATTGGTAAAAAAATTCATAATAATTTGAAATACTTTTTTATCTCACTGGCAAAGCTGTTTTAGATCTAGTATTGCAACTTTACAATTAGTGCTTTAAGTCAAAATAATATGCTGCATAACATCTGTTTTTTCTTAATTTAAATGCTCTACAAAAAAGAGTTGCTTCTTCTGCTATGCATTGGTATAAAAGAGTAGAAAACTAGAAAAGATTTTCAAAGAGAGTCTATATGTCATCTACATTTACAGAATCTATTGTGCATATATGCAGTTGTGTCAGAATAGCTGTCATTTGACTGATCAACATTGAACTTGCTGACATGTTATATATGTCTCTACCTTGCAGAGTTGAGAGAAGGTCTGATGTGAAGATGATAGCATGAGTTTTAGATTGTAAAAATACATTAACTTTGTTCTTTACTTGCTCTCTCTGGCACCACAATTATAAAATGCATCCTCATTGCTGTTACTGGTTGCTGGGTTAAGCACTGTGATATAGACTCATACCTCTTCAGAAGAGCATGATAGTCATGAGTACCAGGAGTGTTGTTTGTCTGGAAGTGCAATGGCAATATTAAAATCAAAGTTTTTTTTTTGTTTTTCTCATCTTTACTTCTATTCTAATGCTTAAAACATCTATTTCCTCTACTACATAGCTTGTTTGTAGCTCATCAATTGTAATAGAGTTTTGCATATAGATAATTGTATTAGCATTTGTCCTTTTATTTCATCAATCTTGTAGATATGCAACAATTTTGCAGCATATGAGATGTTGCTCTCTGCTTTAACTAGCTTTTTCAGATTATTAATAAGGTCACTTGCAGCAATGTTGATAGTGAAAGTCTCTTTTTGGCTGGCAAGATATCCTGTGAATTTGTAAATCTTGCTGCTAATGGCTGGCTGTGAAAAGCTATATGAAAAGAAAATGCAAGAAGGCCTCAAATTAAAAAGATGTCTGAAATAAGCAACTTCTCAAGTTGTTTGTATCAATATTTCAAAAAATAAGAGAAGAGATAAGCCTTTATTTTATTTAGTTATATAACATGATTGTGATATAAAGCTACTGGATATGACTGGATATGAGTAGAGTCACAGCACACAATTCAGAGTTTTCTGTAGTGAACTAGATTAAATCCCTGATTGCAAGAAAGCTAACCAATTATAATGTAGGTTTTAGTATATAACAAAAGCTAAGCAGTAGTTAAGGAAAGTGATTAATTAACAGAATGACATGAGAAAAAAGTATCAAATAAGGTTACATAATTACAAACTGTTACATATGCCCTCTAGCTGAACAGGTGGTCCTAGCTTGGCTCTAAGTATCAAATAAGGTTACATAATTACAAACTGTTACATATGCCCTCTAGCTGAACAGGTGGTTCTAGCTTGGCTCTATTAAAGGTGAAAATATCAATCTTGAAACTCTCTATATTTTTCATCTGAATGTCTTCATTAGCACCAGTGTTAATAATAAGAGTGGAGTAAACAGCTGTTGGCATGAAAAAAATGCATTGTAAGAGTCTGTTGTCATTTTAATGATCAAGTTTTCACCTGAGTATAGACAGGACCTGAGAATTGCAATGTGAAACCATATGAAGAACAGAAGAAGAAAGAACTCATCTTTAAAAATGCAACTCTTAACCAGAGGATTAAAATTCTTAATTGGCATCACCAAAACAAGTTGAGTCAAAGCCAAACAGCAGTATATTGGAACAAAATGTATCCTAATCTTTGCTTCAAGCAATCATTGATTTCAGACTGGCTGAAGAATGAGGATAGGTATTGAATGCAATATACTGAGGCATTGGAAAGAGAACAAACAGGAAATGCAAAGCAAGAAAAGCAAATGAAACACCCTAAGGTCAACAAAATGCTTGAACTATGGATTTATAAGGCTATATCAGATGAAATTGAACTTTGTAGAAATATTATCAAAGAGAAGTGGAATTGCTTTGCAGATCTTGTAGGAGTGCCAGCTGATGAAAGGATTGACTGCAGTGAGGGATGCTTTAAAAAGCAATGTGGCTTATAAAGTTTCAAGTATCATGGTGTCAGGTTCCGCTGAGTTGGGGGCTTTCCGGGAAAGCTATGCCCTTATGAGGCAGACTTGATCTCCGGATACTCGAGTGTCTGGAACTCCAGGGCTAGGACTCTGGGGTTCAAGACGTGGACAGGGGGTTCTTCCGGGAAAGGGAACTGGATCCGGGGATTTTAGGGTTAGAGGCTGAGAGCTGGGTAGGAGTCGAGTCAAGAACCGGGGGTTCTAAGATGAGACCGGGTTAATAAAGTGTAAGTTGCAAAGTGTGTACCAAACTCAGAGCACGTGATTATTCAAGCATGCCAGTCAAAGCATGCCAGTCAGCACGTACCAGTCAAGTAAAGGGCACGCAACAATTCAAGTTAATATCAAGACTAGCAAATACAATGGGAAACTATGCTATAAGTACTACAGGGCCAGATCTGAATCTCTGGGGTTCTGAGGTGTCTGGGATAAGGTCCAAGAGGCATTGAGTAGCAGAAGGGGGACTGTATAGCAGGATCGCGCATGTGAGGTGCACAATCAATTGGCACAGAGGGAGTCGTGATGCGTGATGGCCTGGAAGCAGGTAGCATGATCTGATTGTTGGTCGTAGTTTGATGGCAGTTGATCTCGAGGTCCATGATGCAGATTGCCAGGGTGCTGGGTGATGGCGGCCTTTGATGTGTGTGATGGCGGTGTTGGTAGTTGTGATGGCAAGGCACGTTTGTGGGGTCAGAGAGAGAGTCCCAGATGGAGTTTGAGGGGTGTCCCAGATGGACCCAAAAAAGGGGGGTCGTGACATCACTCCCCCCTTCAGCGCCAAGACCCTCCAAGGCATGTGTAGCCGGTGGACTGGACTGAGGTCCAAGCATGGGATCCGGCACATGACTTGACATGTATCGAAAAATTTTTTTATTATCAAACTCAACCATGTCGTGCACATCAACACATTCCCTGATGCCTCCTGCTACCAATAAAGTCGCACCCCTGATCGTGTGGAAGGCCTGGGACACAAGATACTGGCACCAGCTTGACCGGGAGTGTGTAGCGGCGCTAATTCAACATAAGTGTATCTGCGCCGTTCTGCTTACTGTGATTGACTTTCTCTTTCAGAACAATGTCATACTCCCATTCCAAAGGTGGGCCCCAGCTGTCTCCCAGAGCCTGCCCCCAGTGGCCCTAGCTGTCCTGCGCCTACCTTCGCGCAAATGACTGTCTGCTCTCCCATCCACATCTTCCTCCTTGCCCTAGACTGACCACCCCCCATTTCTGTTGCTCCGAGATGGTGGTGGGGATTGTTTCAGAGGTCCCAGAGAACCAGCGCGTTGATGACGCCCAAAGTTTGGTCAGCAACAATTGTATTGGTAGTGTTACCATACCAAGAGTTTGCGTTGGGCGCGCTTTAAGTGATGTGAGGAGTCCTGGGCAGGTCCCAGAGAACACGTCTATGAAAATGGGTAAAAGTCGGTAACGGGGTCGGCAAGTGTCAAGCGCTAAGGTAAAGCGCCTATGAAGAAGCGGTAAGCGAACACGGCAAGGTGAGCGGCAAGAGCACGGTATGCTTAGCGAAGTCTAAGCATCGATAATGCCTGCCGTAGTTGCAAGGCGCGAGTGTGTCGAATGTTAGCGAGCGTCTGCAACTGCCGATGAGTTCGACGTTGCCGACCGTAAATGAGCTCTTGAGCGTAAGGGAGACTGAAGTAAGGGGAGCAGGAAACTCTGGTCTGTTATTCTATGTCCGTATGTACAAGTCAGTAAGTACTTTTATACTACAATGAGTTCGCCGTTGCCAGTGGCTAATGACGCCAGAGTGCGGTAAACTAGAAAATTTCATAGGGGTAGCTCCAACGGTTTCAGATCCCTACCGTCCATTCAAGACCCTTAGCGCCACCAGGCAGCAGATCGCGGTGCTAAATCATCAATCCATCACTCTTCTGTCTGTCCAAAGTGCTTAGCGATGTCAGGCGCTGAATCGAGGTGCTAAGCGGTGTCAGATGCCAAGGTCAAACGCCAAGCTGTCCGTCAGTTTTTGATAGATCATCAGGCTTCTTCCTAAGCGCTGTCGTCAGTGACTGATGCCATCTGTCAGTTGTCATTCTTGCTGCCGTCAGCGCTATCACTGATCGGATCTGCTTCTTGCCATTCCTGGCCGTCAAATATTGCCAAAATTGGATAATTAGCACGTGCTAAGGTATCCCGAGTCGGTGCCGCGTTGCCGTCACCTGCCGTTGATGCGCTGATTCTGTATGGAGTCCTATCATCTCCCCCCAACTGAAAAATTGACTGTCCTCAGTCACCAAATAAGGCTACCGTTACCGCTTTTGTGACAGGTGGTCCGTGCGTTCTTGAGATTTTGTTTATAGTCCTGGCACATGAGTTTGGACTTCGTTTCTTCTCCCCATCTTTTCCTGGCGCTCAAAAATTAAAATATGTCCTTCTGTATTCCAACTCCGCCCCCAGTCCCATCTCGCGAGGCTCAAGACGCCGCCTCCGCCTACATCGCTAAGGCGACCAATTTCATTAAGCGCATCGAGAGTGTGGGCGCGGAGGTGCCTTCAAACTTGGTCATTGCTGTAATGAAGTTGTTAAAACGATGGTACGAAGTTTGTGTCCTTGGCGTAGGCTGGGACAGGGAGATTGAAGTGCGGGAGTGGTGCTGGGCACGGTACGTCGACAATCGTGGTGCTGAGTGGTTAGCGCCCTTCTCCCGTTTCGTAAGTTGCTTTTGTCGCCTGCTGTGTCGCTAGCTGATTGAGTTTCCTAGGCGCCTCCTCCTGTCCCGACTATCGAGGACGAGTTAGAAGACATCCTCTCTGGCGTCTTGCCCATGACGGTAAGCGCGCCTGCGTCTGAGTAAGTATTTCTAACCCATTCTTTTGACTTAGCTTTGGTCTGATTTATCACCCCACAGTAAACAAGAGGTGTTGGCGCCTCTCGCCAATTTGCAGGTGGATGCCGAGATGGCGGCAATTCGTGAGACCATTGATGATGCCCAAATTGCGCTAAGGTGCACTATCACTAGTACAGCTACTTAGTCAATATAGCTTTGGACGCGCTAAGTATGGGAGAGAGTCCCAGACAGGTCCCAGAGAACGCACAGTAGGCAAGAGGGTGGTGGTAAGGAAAAGGGGAGATTGGCGCTTATTTAAGGCCCAAAAATGCGGCAAGAGTATGCTAAAAATCACCAATGAAAGGTGCTAAGAGGCGTGGGAAAGAGTCGCCAAGGAAAGGCGCTAAGGAGCACGGGAGAGAGTCGCCAAGGAAAGGTGCTAAAGAGCGTGAGAGAGAGTCGCCAAGGAAAGGCGCTAAGGAGCACGAGAGAGAGTCGCCAAGGAAAGGTGCTAAGAGACACTGTAAAGGGGTCACTAAGAGGCGCTAAGTGTTA
>QFEW01000145.1:0-10804 GCA_003316525.1 Termitomyces eurrhizus
AACTATCTTGTGTGTTTTACACAGTGCTGAATCAGACCACAGTATTGGATTGACTAGAACTAGAGTGAATACAAGATGTTATCTTACATAATACTCTAATGAATGCTTATAGCATCATTGACGCTAGTAACAAGTGTGACTCCGTTACATACCCCCCAATGAGACCGAATACTCAGTCTAAGGAAGGAAGTTGGAGTGGAATGAATGATGCATGAAAGTGCAAACAACAGGCTAATATACATTTCGTGTTGCTGCAAAATGTTAGCGTCATGTGCAACATAGTTGTGTTGTCTGAACACAAAAGAGTGCAATCTCTTATCAAACAGGTGCGCATATGATGCCAGAAGCAAAAAGGTATGAAATTAAAAATAAAACAAGATTGAGTGACCCCTCCTCTGGGTCTGCTGTATATACATGCTACTCTGGAGTGCGTGTCAGCTTGAGCATATTGAGTGGGTTACTCAGAGTTACCTACAAAATAAAAATATGGGTCTAAGACCCATCCACCAATGCCTCTGCAACCATGCCCGTCTCTGTCACCATTGACTCCTCCTCAGTTGCAACGTTAATCGTGGGAGGAGGCGCCAGTTCCATCCTTGGTGGGATGGTTGACCCCTTGACTGCAGGCGAATCTACCACCATAGGCTCAGTAAGTGCGACATTAATCGCAGTAGACATGGTGGTGAGCGTACCGTGCGCCGACATTCAGTTTAAGAGATTGACCCAGTTCAGGTCCATTCCAATGAGGTAGTAGAGGCCATTGGCCTCAGGGTTGACCGGGAGATTGCTCTCCTCATGGTGCTTGAACATAAGACAATAGTGGTCGTCTTCGGTCATCTCCTGCCATCCATCCCATTGCAGGATTGCAGCAGGGGTGCCATACTTGGAGAGGCGCTCCATGTGCTCATTGTCGACCTGTTTGAAGATGTCTATGGACATCGTGGGGGAATGGAACTGCTGTGCCAGGAAGACTACACTGTAAGTGTAGGCATGGTCCACTCAGTCCAGCAGAATCTGGTTGTGTAGAAGGACGTGTAACGTGTTGTCATCGGAGATGGTGAATTTTGAGCTTCAGCCCATGCTGGGGCTCAAATGGTTGCTTGGGAAACATGGCATCATATGAGGCAATTGCCTCTCAATACAGCCCCAGACAGGCCATGACAAGGGTCATGCGCCACATGATCATGGGCTTGGATGCACTGTTAGCGCATAGAGCTTGATATAAAGTGAACCCAAAGAGGGTCTGCCAGTGCATGCGTTAGGCATAATCCACCACGATGCCCTGATATGTGTTCTTCAGTCCGGGTCGACCAAAGACCAGCGTGTACTGTGCCAGCTGGTCTAAGTCAAATGGTGTGGCTAGATCTTGAGTGTGCATTATGCACAGTGCTGTGGAACCATTGTTTTTTGTGCACAAAAAGCGCCCCAGAATGTGTCATCGCTCGACAAGAGCGAGGTCATCAGGGCCCTGCATTGGGTTGATGAGGTCCTGGTATTGAGGCTCCTTCATCAGGAGCTGCATGGTTTGGTCATGCAGAGCCTCAACTGTTTGCTATGCAAACATCTGAAGCTCTGTGATCAACATGTAAGCAACAATTCTGTTGTGACGCAGAACGTGAACATTCATATAATATTTATAGAGCCGGTCCAGCTCTAACAGAGTGCGGGGAAGACTGCATGGGGCATGCTTGTACACAATCATACCTGAGATGTGGGCATGCTGGCCAGAGGCATACTCATACGACGCCACTCTATTGGCGTCAGCTCCCATCAGCACCATATTTGTGGTGTACAAATAGTACATGCAATGGCTGAGTGCTCCTCTAAAGCACAAATTCATTCGCTTGATATTGAGCGGCCCCCACATCTTCATCTCCAAGCCATCGGGGATTCTCCCCAAGAACTCATCCTCAGCTCTATATTTCAGGGCCTGCAGCTCCTTGGCACGATTCACCTTCTTCTTTGCAATGCGCTTATTGCACAATACTCATTGGAATTGGTCTGCTGCTGATTCCCCCTCCTCTCCATCCTCCTCCTGCTCCGAGCTCAACTCTCCATAGTCACTCTCGTCGGACAAGGATGCTACTGGCGCTTTGCCTTTTTCAGGCATGGGTTTTCCTCTTGAGGTCCCCACCAGACCATCATATTGCTCTGGTGTGCGGGGGTCTGGGGTCAAGACAACTACAGGGTAATGTTCTGGCAGGGCCAGTACAAACACCGGCAGCATGAAAAGCATCTGGACTTCTCCCGCTTGTGTGGGAATGCCAGCAGGAAAGGCTATGACCTCCAATTTGGAGGCATCAAGAGGCGGCTTGCAGCCACGATGCTGACAAGATGGCCCCAACTTTGCTGGGGCAGACGTAACAGATTGTAGCTGAGCCACCGGAGGGGCAGGTGCATTTTGCGCCAGAGTTCTCCCTCCCAACTCAGCGCAGGATGTATTAAGAGTTGGCACCTGAGGCGCCGTGGTAACAGATTTGGACCCCATAAGTGGGGCCCGAGACGATGCAGGTTCCCACTGGCCCAAGGACAGGTCGGCCAGAGGCTTACTGATGACAGCCAGCGACTCTGACTGGCCCTGAGAGGCCACAGTGGGTAGCCACAAAGACAAGGCAATGGGCTGAGCAGGCTGCTCAGGGTGCGCAAATTGCGTGGCTGATGGCAACCTAGCCCATGGAGGGTTGACTGGTTGACTGGGCTGATATTTGGCCCTTTTGACCTCGGCGGTCAATTCCTCAAACGTAGACACTTTGCGCTTAGATGCGCGTTTGATTTGTTCTAGCACTACAATGTGCTGCCTCCTCATCAGCTCGATCTGGTCAAGCAACCCCTCCATCACCATCATGGCCAGACTGTCCTGCAGGAAGGACGCAGTTGCAGGGACTGGCTGTCCTGCTGCCTCCAATCTGCCTAGCAGCACGTCTGGCACTGCTAATCTCTGCGCTTGTGCCGAAGGCTCCTCATACGATTCTACTGTGGGCCGATGAGCCCATGGTACTGACGGCGGCCCTGTCACAACACCCGCATACGTCGGATACGACGCAGACGAGCGTGAGGACGGTTCCTGATAATAACGTTCTCGGCGCGTGCTTTCCTCCGGGTGCCCATAGCGCCCATCATCATCAATCTCCATCTCTTGCGAATGGAGGGGTGTTTGGTACAGAAGTGGCTCCTCGCGGCCCAGGTAGGCCACACCCGCTGACTGCAACTGACTCGCCGCTGGATACAGCGGCTGCCTCTGAAACTGGGATGACATCTGTATATTTGGGGGTCTCTCCCCTCCACTAGAGCCTTGCCGGCTCTGATCACTCTTTTGCGGCCCCCAATAGGCCATTTTAAAGCAACACGTAGACTACGTGTATTGGGACTGAGGAAAGAAAGAAAAAAAAACAATCTCCCAACTCCGCCAGTGGTGTAAACAACCACAAACACACGCCACCCGGCGCCGCATCGGCAATCATAATTGCGTAAACAGTTACAATCACAGCCACAATTAGTGGCCACCCGGTTAGTTACCGGCAATCAAAGTGGACTTCGTCCACATTCCACCACCACACGTGCATTACGTGCGTTTTGCTAGCTGCTGAGGGTGTTTCACGCCCTGCAGCTCTAGATACCTGTCCATCGCTGCAAGGTCTTTGCAGTTTACTAGCGGTTCCCAGGTAGTATCACCTAAGCTCCACCTTACCTCGAATTCGAGGCTTCCTTTTGTCCAACAATGACCTATCAGGTCATCTACGAACCACTCCTGGTCATTACCAGTTCCAAAGTCATACAGCTCCAGAGTTGCGCAATTAGGAAAGAGCGCATCACTACTGGCCATATATGGTCGCAATAGCGACACATGAAATTTGGGAACTATTCTGCGTGCTTGCAGCGCATGGAGAAGTTCCAGCACGTAGTTAGACATGCTCGGCTCCGCTTCAAGGACCTTATATGGTCCAATCTACTTTGGACACAACTTACTCGCTCTGCCTTTCGGCAGGTTCAAGTTCTTCGTAGAAAGGTACACTAGGTTCCCTTTCTCAATGTCTGGCTCGTCACGTCTGCGATTATTTGCATGTTTGGTTTGCCATACGTGCGATTCTATAATCGCATCATGGGCATCTGCCAAGTTCCCTAGCGTGTTGTGCGCAAACTGCTTTACTCCCACATGAATAGCTTCGTCCGTACGAAGTTCACGAATCATGGATGGCATGTAGCCATTGTTGAGCTCAAAGGGTGAGTACCCTGTAGTCTCTGATATGCTCGCGTTTATCGCAAATTCCATGAGTGGGCATCTATCCACCCAGTCCTTCTGATCAGGATGTACGAATGCTCGCAATATCTGTGCGATATTTCTATTTGCACGTTCTGTTTGACCATCTGTTTGCGGATGAAACGATGTCAACATGAGCAACTTTGCTCCTAGCAGTTTGTGCAACTCCTTCCACCATTTGGAAGTGAATTTAGCATCTCGATCGCTTATGATCAAACTTGGCAATCCATGGAGGCGTACTATCTCCTTGAGATAGATCCACGACAAGTCCAAAGCTGCCATGGTGGTTCTCACCGGAATGAGATGGACCATACTGGTCATTCTGCAGATTACTACCCACAGGTAGTTAAACCCCTTTGACTCAGGAAACGGGCCTATAAAGTCCATCCCAATTGAGTCCCAGGGTTTGACTGGTATGGATAGCAAGTGAAGCTTTCCCAGTGGCTTCAAAGTCAAGACTTTCGACTGTTGACATAGCTCGCATGTCGAGCAAAATTGGCTCGTCTCTTTGGCCATTTGCAGCCACCAATACCAGCGTCGCACATAGTCCAGCGTTTTCTGAGTTCCGAAGTGGCCCACCACTCTATGGGCCTGGTCCAGGATAGTCGTGATTAACGACCTCTCCTGGGGAATGCAGATGACTTTGGACCCCATGGGTCTGGTAAGATAGATGAGCTGCTGCTCCACCCTGAAGCGTGGATGTGCGTGGGTATTGTTCAGAATCTCTAAAAAGAGATTATCATCCTTGTATCCCTGCTGGATACGTGTGCGGAATTGCGCATTGCCTAAGTTGGCCGGTGCAGGATTATGGTCCTGTGACTCCAGCATCTGCTGGAGCGTCATATCAGTGCCTCTCAGAGGCACCCCTTGCCTTGTCTCTTTACCTGGCTGAGGGGCCTCATGCTCCACCAGCACCTGGGCCTCGATATCACAAGCTTCTCGCTGTTTGTGCAGTCGCTTACTGTGATGTGTTTCCTGCGCCCGCATGGCATGTAGCTTGACCCTATGTTCCTTGATCTCATGGAACCAATGCAGGGGCAAGTCTTTGCCCTCTGGGTCAATATGTTTGTCCACCTGGACATAGTCATGCGCATCATGGACATCATCTCAAGTATCACTCTCGAAATATCGAGACAGGCAATCCACGACTTTGTTCAATTCACCTTTTACATAGGTGATGTTGAACTGATACTGTGACATGTAGTCAATCCAGCAACGTTGTTGCGGAGATAGGTGCACCTGAGTCTTGAAGAACTCTAGTGCTTTGTGATCCGTAATGACGTGAATCTTATATCCCATCAGTTTATCCTCCCATTTTAGGAGGGCTTCCAGGATAGCGAGTGTTTCTAACTTGTGTACAGCATAATTCTGCTGAGCAGCAGTGAATTTACGGGACATAAATCCTGCTGGTCAGCAAGTCTGCCACGTTTTACCTTGGCCAAACATGGCCCCAACCCCAGTCTTCGACGCATCACATATGAGCCAGATGGGCTCGTCAATGCGTGGATCAATTGGCCGGATGACTGGTGTCTTTGCGCATATGCGCTTAATCATCTCAAAACACTGCTGATGCAGCGGTCTCCAGTGAAAAGGGGACCCATTCTGGGTCATGGCCATAAGTGGCCCTGTGTATGCAGTGATGTCTGGCAAGAAGTTGCCAATATAGTTTACAAGTCCAACAAATCGTTGGATATCATTATATGTGCATGGAGTACGCCACTCTCAGATTCAGTCAAGCTTATCTGTATCCGGGTGAATGCCCTTCTTGTCAATGATGTGACCAAGACAATCTATACTCGTTGCGTACAACTCGCACTTCTTCCACTTGAGATAGAGACTGGCCTTCCATAGCCATTCAAATACGACTCGTAGGTGCTGCTCATGCTCCTCAATGGTGTCAGAAAAGATGAATATATCGTCTAAATAGACGTGCATAAACTTCCCAATTCCATCTTGAAAGGTTGAGGTCATTAACTTCTGAAATGTTGCCGGTGCATTACAATTACCAATCTGCATGATGTTACTCACAAATGTCCCCATCAGGGACAAGAACAGCGTCTTTGGTATATCCTCTTTGTGTATGCAAACCTGTTTGTATGTGTCTGTGAGGTTGATTTTCGACCTATACTTTGCTGTCGCGACATCTTCTCATATTACTTCCTGATCTGGAAAAGGTGTCACATCCTTGACTGTATTATCATTGCGCTGTCGCGCATCCAATGCAGTCCTTAACGTCCCATCCTTCTTGGGAATACAAAGTAATGGTGCAGCTTGCACCGCTGGTCGTGGTTCCCACCACTTTGTGTTTATGTATCTATTCGTCTTTTCACGAAGTTGCTCCTGTAGTGCTCGCGGGCAGCGAGGCAAATGATATTTGTACTGCTTGTTATTGTCAATGAGGTTAATCTCATGATTAACCTCCTGCCATGAAGGAAGCTCTTCCTTCATTCCATTGACAATATCAGCAAACTCCTGTTGCCATTGCTGGCGCAATCAAGGGATATTCTCCTCTGTAAGGCTCATAGCCTTGCCTTTTCCTTTTGCTATGTGTGCTATACGCGGTTGAACCTTTGGTTCAAATTGCTCCCATAAGGCATGTACGTGCTCCTCTGTGAGATCTCCCAGATTCAACCTTACAACCAGTTGTGTCCTTGTCGTACTTGCCGATGACTGCATGCTTCTCGCTTTCAGCAAGAGTCTGTCAAATACGATATCCGATGTTTCGGAAATCTCGTCCTCTTGTGCGTGACAGTACACTTCTCCTGTCTGGGTTGCCTGTACCCTTCCCATAGTCTGCGTCACCATTGACGCCACCAGCTCATTCCACTCCCGTGGCATTCGTGGGTCATACGCCCATTGCACTCCTGGCCGAGGCACTGGTCGGTCCATTAGTGACCTAGTGCTACCCACAGTTCCCATTGTACTGTATACCTCGTCCTTGACAAGATCCTCAACCTTCACTTGAGAGCTAGTCGGCTGGCATTCCAGCAACTCCACCATGCGTCTACCACGCTCATTCTTGCACTGTACAGCCTGTTTAGGCTTTCCATTGGTACACCCAATCACATCCAGATGCTTCCCCTTCTTCAGAGTTCCTTGAAACTCTTCCTCAGACATCAGTATAGCCGGCGAGTCTGCTGGCAGGCTTTTCGGTGGGACCTGTTTGTCCTCCACCTCCTGTACAGTCGCTCTTCTGTGACCATCTAGTCAGTTGCGTTCATCATGCCGCTTTTCAGTTGCGCAATAGCGCCTCAAACAACCATCTGTGTTGTTTAACACAACTTTCTCTGCCTTCAAAGGCGTACCATCTACAACAACCATGTCGTTCACGAAATCCAGCGACACCTTGTTCTTATGCATAAACGGCGTACCAATGATCATGTTATAGCGATTGAAATTCACTATGTCTACATACTCCTTGGTCAATGTCCCCGACGTCTTTATTCTCACTTCAGCGCCGAACTGCACCATGGCGCGACTCCCTACAGTCTCCAGCTGGAGCATCAATGGCTCCTCTAGTTCATGAATGTGAATCACATTGATGTGAGCAAACTGGGGCGTAATGCCCATAGTGGTACTCCCTGAGTCCCACAGCATCCATGCCGGATGTCCGTTGACATCAACATACGTGACCAGGCACTCCTTCTCCTTGGGAGTATAGCGTGGCCGCTGCAACTTATTAGTTGTCTTCTGCAGGGTTACGTGTCTCATTCGGACGTGCTGATCTCCACGGCACTCAGTCAGTGCAAACAGGTGTTCCTCCTCATCATCACGAGCATAATAGTCGCTGTCATACACATCCACTGCGATGTATTCATTGCCATCAATCTGGACACTCTTGGCGTCATCCACTTCCGACCCATCAGCCTCTACCTGCGGCTCTTCCTCCGCTTCATCAACAATCTTGTCGTCCTCATTGTCACTGATGACATTGCTAGGTGCCGCAGCTGTATGGGCCGCTTGGATGTGTGCCTTAGGAGGGGCAGGACATTCCTTAGCAAAATGCCTGCTTCTGCCACAGTTGTAGCATGCCAAAGGGTCTCCGGCAGTCCTTCTCTGGGCCGCTCCGGGGCCCCCAATAGGTTTGCTTGCCATACGCGCCGCAGGCGCTACTGCCCCTTTTGCCACTACTTGGTTTTGACCCAAAAAGGGTCAACTATCCTTTGCTGGCAATTGTCCAGCAGGCTTCAATTGAGGCCGTTGGCCTCCAGGGATTGACTTGCAGACAATGAATCGCGGATTGCGATTGTTCTCCATATCCATCTGTTTGGCCAGGAAAGTTCCCACCTTCACTGCCTGATGGTTCACTGTTCCTTGGCATGAACTACGCTGCTCATAATGGTTCGCAGTCTGTGTCAACTGCTCATAACGGATGGCATACACCAAAAATTTGGTCACAGTAATGACCTCCAGAGATAAATTGTCGTCGTGTATTAACGCCCTTCTTATGTCTGCGGGTATTCCATCCAGGAATGTCTCGCAAATAGTGTATTTGTCTGGATAGACGGCCATATTCTGTGCATGACCCACCAGGTCATCATAAAAGGTCTGGATGCCAGTCTTAGTGTCATACACTGCCTTCCTAAAGGCATCACGAGCTTCCTGCATCGTAGCAGCATTGATGAACCGATTATACAGTCCTATCAGGACTTCTTTAAATGTCCAATGCGGTTTGTCGCGATTAATGTGGAGGACATGGCAATGGAACCAATTCTGAGCCTCTCCCTCCATAAATTCGTGTAGCACAAA
Source organism: Termitomyces eurrhizus (assembly GCA_003316525.1). Taxonomy (NCBI): domain Eukaryota; kingdom Fungi; phylum Basidiomycota; class Agaricomycetes; order Agaricales; family Lyophyllaceae; genus Termitomyces; species Termitomyces eurrhizus. Next base: position 9,008 of record QFEW01000145.1, read on the forward strand.
TATCCTTTCCTGGTCCATGTCGTCTCCACCATAGCAGCAGGCTGCTAGGTGGTAGCAAACGTCCATGGCCCAATCCTCCAGTTGGGAGAACCTATGTCCTCTGGCGTACACATGTATGTGCTTACCATCGGATTTACGGGGACTTACCCCAGCAGGGAATTTAAACCTGACTCCAAGGGAGTCATCCACCAGACGAGTGAGATGGTCATGCATATGATCCATATGGATCCTGACCGCTTCATTCATTCCCGGCGTAGTTTCATGCAATTCATGAGGTGCGGGCATCAAAAATGCCTGGGGACTGCAAAACAGGTGTTCATTGGCCGTTTGTTCTGGCCGTGGGGTAGGCTGTTGCCTCACTTGTGGCTCTGCTGGTACTCCACCAGCTCGCCTGCCACTATCATGACAATTATCATCATCTTGATCGTCATTCCTACGATCACGCCCTCCACCATCGTTATTGCAACGAGTTGGCTCCCTCTGCTCGTAGTGGTCACTACTATTATCACTACCCCCCAGGTCTCTGTCTGGTTCAGCAGTTCGAGCTGCAAATTGTTGCCGCATGTCATCGACAGGTGTTACACCCTCACGCCCTTCAAAGGCTACCCCCTGGTCATCAATTAACAACTCACCATGATCGTGCAAGTCCTGGTTGCGTATCCTCTGGTAATTGACGTGTTCATTCCAGTTGTCCACTAGGTGGACGCGTCGCACTACGTGTCATGGTCACGTTCATTCCTCAAGAATGTGGACTTCGTCCACCTCTTCCTTGATAGTAACTTGCTTTCGAGGTGTCTTAACCTCCTGCACTGCAAGTATTGCCTCTGACTCTGCCGGAGTCATTGTCACAGTCTCTACCTCAGACAATGCCTGCTGAGGCACTCCACTAACAATGCGTTGATGGTTTGTGGCATTCTGATGCCGAACGTAGTCTTGCTGAGACTCATTGGCCTGACAAGGCACATTGAGCAACTCCATTGCATCTGCAATTAATGGCGCTCATCGGTGCACACTCATCTCACATTCTACTGAGTCAGCCAGAGTGGCCGTGGAGACTGCTAACCCTTGCACTGCTTTGCGCTTAAGGTATTCAACCACTTCGAGTTTGAAGATACGCACAAACAATTCGATATATTCATTCAAATCTGCATGGGGTACATTGTGGCTCCTAGCAGCCAGCAACTGTAAGTGCTTTACCACATAAAGCTGCAGATGCTTTTGCGTCAATTCCTTCACAACTGACGGATATTGGTCCAACACCAGCTATAACTGGATAGACAAGGTCGAATGCGACCTTTTGCTTTCCTCATCATCTGAGGATTCCAACTTGGACTCTAAGTCCATAACTCTCCTGAGGCCATCATGCCTCACTTGCGGCTGTTTGCTGGCCCGTCTGGCCAACTCTGGAATTCCAGGCGCTGTTGACGCCTTTTTCAACCTTACGACATTGTCGTCCTCCCTACTGACCACTATTGCTGGTCCTTGCGTCTGTCCTTGTGTCGTCAGTGACGACGGTCCCGGTTCAGTGGCAGTATCGGCCACATATTCCAAATGCCGTTCAGTAGGTGCAGTCCGGAATGGAGTACTATGTGCAAACGTGCTGCCTTGTACCATTTCCAAGTACTGGGTAATATCCGGTTGACCCTCAGTATGAGCTGACGAGCTCTTGGGCAATACTGGATACATCAATGAAGGCATTTGGCTTGCTGGCAGCGACACTCCTGAGACTGCGGATCTCTCTCCTGGTTTACCACCAGGTCGTACAATAGACATCATCTGTGATATGGATAGCCCACC
>QFEW01000147.1:0-13593 GCA_003316525.1 Termitomyces eurrhizus
TGGGATTGGTCATCATCCACCAAATATTGTACGATTTGTTCCCACTTACTTTGATTGATCCCAACTTGGTATCTCCTCTGACGACAAGCGAGTTCCTACAACATATCCTGGTTCCCAAAGTCGGTGTGCGATTGATTATGCAGGACATGGATCTAGACAAGAGTCAGATGAGAGATGCTGTTAAAATCTTGCGAGAGAGTGCAAATTATGGCGTGTGTATGTTTCCTGTAGATGAAGGAGGAGAGGACGAAGGAGTCCAGGACAATTCTCAACTGGGTGCCACTGACATGATTGTTATGAAGAGGGCAATGCAGAGGCGGCAGCAGCTGGATGTGGATGAAAAAGCCAAGGACGAGTATCAAGAGCAGATGGAGAAGATAAGGGAAGTGGAAAGGCAAGAACCTGTAAAGACTAGAGCACGGAAGAAGAAAGGAAAGAGATTGGATGCCAGAGTTGAGTCATCCCCACAAGCGTCGAAAGCTCGTCCCAAGCCGAGACCTCTCAGTAAAGGTACCAGCACCACCAGTGTTACTGATATTGAGATACTGATGATGTTCTTGGATCCGGTCAAGGTTGTCCAAAGTTTCATCACCTTACATCTCAAAGTGGTACCCTCACACACCTTGCAAGTGACAGCAGCATTGAAGATACAACACAGCACCCTGAAGGTTTGTGGGGGAAGCCTTGACCATTGACGTTTGTGACTTCTTCTCGTGTCGCTAAAAGGAATGTCGATAAGACACCCATCCCTGGACCAAAGCTTCGGCCTCTGCCATCTCAAAAAGCAGTGGTCCTCAATATGGTATGTATCGTCCCTACCTTGTCTTCCTTGCAGAAGCGGTCAGAGCACGAGAGCAGAACCAGAGGTCCGTGTGAGTGTTGACCAAACTCACTATGAGCTTTTTCTGATATGATACCTTCTTGAAGCCAGGCAGGCTTCAAGGAAAAAGAACGAAAGTCATATGCGTGGTTGTTGAGCGATAACTCTCATTTGTCCTTTGAATCTATGGTTGCGTATGGCCTCTCACTCACAAAAATTTTATCAGAATTTTATTCGTGTACTTTACTTCATTTCATCAACCCTCCCTCCTCACCCTGTATATTACTTGTAGTAGCTAGCCGTCGCTTCTTGCCTCCAGTTGTCAATACACGTAGGTTACGCATTTGCGTGACTGGTCTGGCGCTATCTATATGAACCTTAACTGCAGAGGATGATAGTTAAATCATAAGGTAAGAATTACAAATGAACTACGTATTCAATGACGAATTCATGACACCCGTAGCTAGTCAGCGATATCTTTGACACTCCCACTCGATGATGCTTGAGGATGTCAGACACCAAGTTTATTATGGAAGAGTTCGAACACGTCCTGAGGTAAAGCTTTAGTGAACACGTTGGCAATCATGCTCTTTGTAGGAATATAATCGATTTGATAGTTTCACGTGCAATATGATCGTGAATAAAGTGATAGCGAATGTCAATATGTTTGGCACGTGAATGAGGAGTTCCTTTTAGATATCGTAGGATGTGTTTGCCTGCTGCAAGATGCTGTATTCTGGGATTACTGGCAGATTGAGCTAGCAAACCGACAGAGAACTGGATATCAGGACGTGTTTGGGTTACATAGAGCAAAGACCCAATGAGGGAAAGGTAATTTATACCTTTAGCAAAGATGATGATTGGTGATGATCGATGTGGAAACTGGAGTACAATTCTGCATTCCAAAACGTTCCAAGACAGAATCAACGTCCAATGTTCGCAGTACCCATTTTACCATTTTCTCATTCAACCTTAACCACATTTTTGCCTTTGTCTTCCCGCCTCTTCACCATTTTCATTGATCCGACCACACACAAGCAAAATAAAGACACAATGGGCATGGTGGCTGTGCCCAAGTCGACTTGTCGAGGGTCTGCACAGCCACCATGAGCCACGAAGACAATTCACAAAGTACTGCCAAAGAGAAATGTGCGTATCACAAGAGCTCTCCTCTACCCACTCTGGGCTCACCCAAGTTTTTCCTTTTCCCTGGGCTCACCCAAGCTCTCCACAGGTTCTCTTGTCCGAAGAAACATTGTTCCCTACACACACTCTCTTGAGACATCCTCTGGCATCACTTGCTCATAACATCGTTTTTCATTTCATATTATCGTGTTCCATATGGAGTTATCAATTTGCCCTTTGTCTCTTTTGTTCTTTGTTCTAAGCTCAAAACTATTTTTCAACACGCAACAGACACAAGACATGGACGCTATGGAAGATAAATCACAGCAAGCCATGCCAACTGCAACGGAGTATGAAAAACTGTCAGTCAAATTGAAGCAACGTCCCCACAATCCAGATTCCTGGAAGAGACTGGTTTGTCTTGCAGAAGAATCAGGTGATATTTGCAAAGTACGCATGTTGTTTGATGCACTATTGGAACAGTATCCAAATAGCGTGTGTGGCCTTGAGGTGCCTACTTTTGCGTATCTGACAGTTGTTTTCTCTTTCAGTCTTCTGCGCAATTCCGCTATGTTTTTTATTTCCTACAGGACCCATCAACGTATGACAAAGCACAAGATCTCTTTAAAAGGTTTCTCACTAAATCACCAGAAGTACCCTTCTGGGAACTCTACCTAAGATATGTTAGGTAAGGTGTTCTTCCCTATTTATACATCTTCTCTTGTGTACTAATTAGGCCATAGACGTGTTAACACTCGATGGGAACCGGTTTGTGAGGCGTATGAGTTTGCAATCCACCATATTGGGCATGACAGGGATAGTGGCCCTATCTGGATGAATTACATTCAGTTTTTGTGTCTTTCATCAAACAACCAGCAAAAGATATATGTGTTGAGGGAAGTTTATCATTGCACAGTTCAGGTTCCCTTTGACGGTGTCGAATCCTTGTGGCAAGAGCTCAAGAGTTTTGAGGACAGCCTGGATAGAACCAAGGCAATGGAGGTTATGAATAATCTCTGGCTGGCGTACAGGCAGGCCCTCCTGACCTTCTGTCAACTGTCAAACCACGTTCGCGCACTCATACCCACACCTGCCCCCACATCCCTGGACCGTCCAGAACTCATTTTACCTGCTCTCCCCATACTCAACACGTTAGAGCGCTCAATCCTTGCAAGATGGAAAGCTTACCTCAAGTGGAAGGAGAGTGATCCTCTAGAGCTGGACCAGAGAGGCCAGTCTGCCACCCTCGTGTCGCGCATCTTCCATGTGTATTGTAAAGCATTGATCTGAATGTGGTATCACGATGACATTAAGTCCATGGCCTGTCTGTGGCTGGAAAAAGTGGGAAAACATCAAGAAGCCTTGAAGATCTCAGAGATGTGGGTCAGAGCCAACCCAGACAAGTATGCAGTCCTTGATTGATTGGTTGCCTTCTATTGCTCAAACATCTTTCTTTAGGGTCCCAATGGACGCTGAAGTCTACTGTTGATTCAACAGGTTAAGTCTCAATGATCGAACACTGAGGCAAGTCCACTCCCGATGCAACAACAGATTCAGTCTTGGTGATGATACCTTGAGACAACAGTAATATGGATCATGATTTGTAGTTCAGTGTTGGTTAGTTGGCATTGATACCGGTTATGCCTACAAAAATGCCTACAAATATTCTCTTTTTTCATGTCTCTGTTTTTTTTCAGAAATCAAGATTTCACCTCCCTAAGACTATTGATCGTCTAAATACTCAATTCCCGCTACTTTAGTAGTGGCTTTTTTGTTCGTTCAAAATTATCATTGCCTCTTTGATCCTAATTTTGTGATTATTCAGTTGAATACGTCAGGCACGTGTCGCTTTCTATTTGCAATTGGCTGAGATGCTTGGCCAAACAGACAAGTGTTTCAATGTGTCTTTTCAATTTTTCAAAAGTATGAGCTCTATCTCATTCATTGTGGCTGGTAGGAACTACAAGTTATTTCTGGGTACGGATTGCTCTCAGATGTATAAGTATCTGGATTAAGTATCTGATTCATTTCACATTCTTCAGTGTCGAGTTCCTAAAAATGACTCACATGCATGTTGGAAACACAAAATTTAGTTCCTATCATTGGTTTACAGATGTAATATCTACCACAACAAACTTGGAGACTTACTTCGGGCCAAATACACCTGTACATGTAGGTTTTGAATCCTTCTAATGTATCACCGCCAATCTCTCTTCTAGAACCTTGCCGTCTTCATGTGTCAATTGGAAAATATGCAACATGCGACCTCCTCAATTGATAATCTCTTGCTGTTTAGAGCGGATATGCTAGGAGACGTGGCCACAATGACCATGGCTGGCGTCAAGCGAGTCCAAGAGGCTTGTTTCGAGGCGCTCAAGCTTTACAGGTTGTTGGACATATACAGTATGATGCTTGGCAATCCTCTCAGGCCATCGTTGTCTGTGTTAATGGTTGATGTTCCATACCATCAGAAGACTGTGAGTGGCTCTTTAATCTTTTAAAAGCTGCTGATATTTTCTGTTAGCCTCTCAGATCGTTGAACAATCTTCAGGAAATCATCAATCTATTTGCACAAGGTTTGGATGATCATCTAAAATCCCTTCATGACGCCTCTCATGGCTTGGAAACAAATCATTTTTCTACATCTCCCAGTCATCTCTTGGTGCTGTACACAGAATTGATTAATCATGAAGGAAAAAAAGACATCATAAATACCTTGATCAATCTCACGGTAGCTGCCATATATGTTGGTCTGATCCTGGGGGTCCGTTTTCTTCTTCTTGAGTCTTTTCGGCTTGTAATGGCATTGCATCACAGGGAAACCTTTCCGTTCCATCTGATGCACCTGGTGTTGGATGATTGATTGTTGAAAGGTAGGCTTCATATGAAATTGAATATCATGAAATTCACCCAAGTGCACTTTGCTCTCATAGTGGAAGCGATGCCGATTGTAAAGTGCTTGATCTTTTGATAGAATATAGTCAAGCAGGACGGCGCCCGAGACACTTCCACAATCAGCTGGACCTGGCATTAACCACATCGCCCTTGCTCTTGCTATTGCCACAAGAGTATTCAGAGATTGCCAGAAGAGAAAGCTTGCTTGATGTCAGTATTTGTATGTCTATAACGTGATAACTGATGATACCCTAACCCTGATCCATCGCAGACATGGGCCATCTTGGGTGCTGTAGCTCATCTGCTGGAACTCCACGAGGCGGAACGACTTGTATGGAGGGTTATTTTCAACACAGCAACGGGCGGTATCCTCCTAGATGAATTGGCTATGGCATTGCCAGAATTGATAGATACCGCCCCATCAGCAACCAAAAAATGGATCAATATCTATAAATCTTCATGTATGATTGTCTCTTCTTGTAAAGGAAGACTTGCTCTTAAATTTTCATGTTTATATTTTTGATTCAGGACATGATGCTTCAATTGGAGCTATGACTGATCGAGCAGGTGCGTCGTCCCAGAAAAAAATAATGACTAGGGGATGATTTATGATTTGATTATCGTCATGTAGATGCACATGCTACTTCATCGCCTGAATGTCATACTCCGCCTAGACTACGTCACAGCAAACAAAAGCCCACATCACGTCGAAGCATGACACAAGAGGAACAAGACCAACCCACAAGGAGGGAAGGCAACTTGGATAATGACAGTGGAAATTCGGATGACAATAGTAGTCCTCCGATGACATTAAACAACAACAAACATCACAGCATGTCACAGGAGAAACAAGGATTAAATTTAGTTGATACATCAAGTAAGTTGATTCAAGGAGAACATCACTTAATTTGACACATTTCAAGAGATTTTGACTCTGAGACCTAGAACAAAAAACCAGGCTAAAGTAACTGTTAGCAAAGACTATAATAAACCCCGACACCTGAGCAATAGCATCCGAGCGCAAATGACAATTGACTTGACTATAGAGGAGATGGTCTGGGAATGTCGTTACAAAATCCTCATAGAATTTTGACATACAGCTTTTAACAGGACTTTGAAGTAGACAACGGAGAGAAGATCAGTTTTGTCATAGATAGGCCTCTGGAAAAAACATCAACCAAGTATAATCTACCTATTCTGGGCAGACCAACAACTGCCACATATAAATATGTTCCCGTGTTCCACGTAAGAGTATCCATTGAACAGAACGTAACTTTTCTCATGTTGTTTCAATAGCTCTCAGAGGACATGGAGTGGTTCGAATGTATGGAACGCATGACGAAAGGATCCGAATCGAGTTTGGTAAAAATCATAACACATAAAGAGTACACAAAACTTGGATTGAGCATGATCATGTCCCTTCTGGAAACCAATGCGTGCATCATAATAACTGAGAAGCCTCATCTCAATGTGTTGTTCTTGGAGGAGACACTTGCAAGTGTCTTTGCTCTGGATGAATCTACTACCTTGCATGGTAATCTCTTCCGTCCCGGAGTACAGACATCCACTAACAACGAAGCAGACTTTACTATTTTAGGCCCTGGAAAGCTTAGGACGGACACGCTACTAGATCTCTTTGACGGAATGCAAGCTGATCCACCGAAGGCTTTGAATTGCCTTTACCTCCCAGATTCTCACGATGGCTTTCCTAATTTACCATACTCAACAGACACAGTTGCATGGAGGCAGACGTGTAGACACACTTATTGTGGCGATGACAGACTTTTTCCTGTCCCTGACATGTGTTGGGCCATCACATCTACCGGTGCAACCACTCATTATTGGCACGTGGATTCCGATGGCTTTGGGACGTTCCTACAGGTGGTAACAGGTTGTAAGATCTGGTATGTTGCTACTCCTAAAAGCAGTTCTTTCAATGATTTTGCCAACATATCATTGTTCACATCTGAATATGACATTTCTGTGGTGAATGATGACCAATGGAATATAGCCCGTTTGGTCTTAGTACCAGGAACTACCTTGTGAGTTTCATGTTATTCGGCATCAACGATGTTCCATGACTGTATTACAGGATTATGCAACCAGGTCTTCCACATGCAGTTGTCAGCCCAGAGCCTGCACTTTGTAAAGGCGGACACTTTTATTGTACTACACTATTCAGAATTCAATCGTCGGAATTTTCCACGATTTCGTTGAAAAATGCACTGTTACCAATACCAAACATCAAGATGCATCCAACTTGCTTTTGACAAGCATTTTGACGTACTACGTCCTGGATCTCGTCAATCCTTCTGACTGTAAGTGTCTGATAGATATTGATTATAAAGCAATGCCAATAAGGAGGTTTCAGTTCCTATCGTGACTCATCTGCCAGATCCTTTAACATGGAGTGGGGCTCTGTCCATCTTTTATCTCTGCTTGTATTTTGAGTTGTACAGTGGCCTGGTCCATTGGTATTACATTCGCCTCAAGCTTCCTGAAGCCATGAAAGCAGCTATCAAGAATTGCTCTCGTGCTAGAAAACTATTGGAGTGGTTCTTAGGGAGGCATCTATTTACTCACGATGGTGTGACCTACATGGGAGTCGGTGCATATGAAAAGCTATTCACCCCATTCCTCATCCACCACGTTTGTCTTCTCATGATATATAAGAATTTAGCCTATGACGTAGGGTTAAACGAGCACCACGATGAAGTGAGGCCTCAAGATGTTGCGAGAGACATTGATTGGTGTTTGAGAGGAGGACCTGCTTGGGAAGCTTATAACCAGTTGAAGGCTATGCCTATTACACATCGTAAATTTTCCTGGGAAGGTGAAGGTTATAAAATCAAGGTCTCATCTAACACTGCATATGGCAAATGTTTCGCTCTCCTCCAATTGTCTTCGCTAATTGTGTTTTAGATCTCGGAGAACACGCAGATGGTTGTGTTTTTGGGGACTGGCGGTGTGCAAAAGCTATGGGCATCTCCTTGCTCAAAAGTCATTTGAACACCTTCCTACAACACGCAAAGGACGAACCCGTCTCAAACAAGTCAAGCCTCGATATGGACAATTCGGACTTTCAAACGGAGGGAAGTCAATCTCATGATGGTGCAGTTAATCCAGGTTTGAAGAGATGCTGATCTGACAATTCTTCGTCCAGAGGCAAGTTCTGCATCAGAACACTTCTAACCATAGCTCACCAGTTTTACAGAAAAGAAGGCTCAATCATCATGAACCCAGGACTTATCTCACAAAATATGCTGACTGATTAAATAGAGTATTAGTAGACTAAACAATCCACAATACATTGAGTGTGGTAACATGTAACTTCTATGACACGTTGGTGATGGCTGAGATTTTTGACGTCGCCAATCACCTTATGTGGCAGTGCAAAAACGTCGACTTGTCGATTCATGCAGAGCCACACTTTTGGCAGCCAAAACTTGGACCAATCGACCCTCCAAAACTTTTTCCTTAGACGAGATGTGTCACGCCATTTTCAGTGCACACGTCTCTCAATGAAAGGACGTATGACAACACAAAATGCTATTTTCGAAAGGAAAAGGTGACAGAGAAGTGACACATTTCCTTTTGGCATATGACTCTTCTTACATGTTGTTTTTCCAGATAACATCGGTTATTCAGCCACTACATGCTAAAGATCAGCTCAGCTGACAATCAGATAGTAGATAGTGATGATAACAGCTGATTTAGTGGGTGTAGGTGCAGATAATGTCTTCTTAACGTCAAAAAAGAGAGGCATGCATGGCTGGGGCCTTACGACATTTTGGCAATAGCGCGCTCAAGGAGCGACAATTGATATCAATTAGGATTTGCCTTCGGACCGGAGTTCCATTCATAACAGACTAGATACAACAATACAATGTGCTCGCCTGTATTTTGCTTATACATATTATGGCTCTGGACTTTCCATTAGTCCCATACCCATACCCATACAACAAGTTTTGGGAGGACGCCATGCTCTCCATCCAGAATCATTTGGCCGCGAATCAAAAATTGTATGTTGATGAAGAGGCTACTCTGCCACCAGTGCTCCCTCCGCTGCCAAATAACCAGTAAGTGATTGGACATATAACGCCCACTGAGTATTAATTAACATTACTTGCTATAGTGGCCTCCAATTTCTTGGCAGCTCCGACATATTCACCTCCAAGTTTCATAGCTATCGTCCGGACGATGACCAAATGCAGATGGTACTTCCAGATCTTCATATGCCACTCAAACCAGACATGAAACAGATTGAGGCTCCTATCTCCTTCTTGTCAAGCATCTTCGTTTTGGATCAATCCTTCAACATCCAAGATTTTATCAAGAACAACAGTCATATCTTTCATGAGGGCCGTATTCATGCCATAGGTTGTCTGGAGAGCAAAAGGCACATTGCTGACTATTTCAATACCATTGCTATTGCTGCGTATAAACGTCCAGGATTTTCTTCTCACCTCTCTCCTCCTGACCGCTATTGGACTGGAGGAAAGAGTAACAAAATCACCATCGCAGGCCCATGGCGTGCAAAACCCGACATTGTCCTTGTCAAATCTCATCCGATATCCGGTGCCTATGACGATAGTAGTATCTTCTGGCCGGATGTTCTTGCATTGGCGGAGACGTCTATCTTGACAGGTCCGACCAAAACCATGACAGAAGGGATAGACTGTAAGTCATATCTCATGCTCTACTCCCAAGATATGTATATGAGTCTTTATAATTTAATCACCCAATGTTTTGATGCATTACATCCAAGGAGATCGCGTGTACTCTACCTCCCTGAGTTTATATAGGGATCAGTGGTATCTGCATATTATTGATAGGCAGGGGAAGATAAATATCGGACCGCTCACATATGAAGGAAACACTGAAGAACTGGTTAGGGTTCTTCTTTATCTTACGTTTGGTCCATTGACTATACTGGGATTGGATTCTACAATGACGTGAGAGGTTCCAAGTGGCAGGGTAAGTGTCTTAGATTGTTTTGAATGTCTGCGTCCGCTATATGTTGTATAGAGATTTCTGAAAGAAGGCGGCGGGCCTAATTTTTGGGTGCCATATTCAAAAAAAAAATTTGTACCACAGTGGAAGAATGGCATTGAAAAGAGTACGATCACACTGCCCGATGATATCTATTTTATGGACTTGACCAAAAAAATCAAGCAACAATATATTATAGCCGGCGACAAGCAGGATCTTAAACAGAATATTTCTTCGAACCTCTCCACCATTTCGTGTGATCATACATTCATTGTGAAATCGGAAATATTCAAGTCCCAGGCCCTCTTCGGGCACGCTACACAAGTCTGGGCTATTGAAACCCCAGACCAAAAGCAGGCGATTATGAAGGATTCGTGGATCCTCTCTGGCCAAAGGCATAATGCAAGTCACTACCTCCAAGAACTTCACAAAGATGGCTTTTGCCCATTCATTTCCAAACCCATATGTTATGCAGTAGTCACGAAGACTTCCGTTATTTGTACGGTGCTTTTCAGCTACGATTTACCAGAGACCAGAGAATGCCAGCGATTGGTCATGTCACCTGTTTGTGTGAAGCTCTCAAACGTCCAATCCCTGATTGAACTGATGGGTGTTTTTCTCGACATCTGTTTTGGTAGGCTGAATCATCTTTTGATTTACTCTAGCGATTAAATTCTTAAAAGATCATAACCATGTTCATCGTGATATTTCCTTTGCAAACATAATGATTCGAAACACACCGCTTACCGAACAAGAAATAAAAGAATTTTATTCTGAGGGAAATGCTGCAGGGATAATATGACTTGCACATCAATGTCGACCTGGAATCCTCATCGACTTCGACTATGCCACATTTATTGAAAGTAATAGAAACAGTGCCTGTGGCTCTCATCAACAGGGTCCTTTACAGGCGTCCTATGCCTATCAGGATGCAAGTGACCTTCATCCTCAAGAAAGAGAAAGCAGCCTAGAGATGGACACTGATTCCTCTGCTCACGGTCATCTTCCTCGCAGCAACTATGAGCGCCGTTCTACTCAAACTATCCATACACAGTCAATAACTGAAGAAGCGCATTGCCATGATACTGACGAGGAGGACACTGATCAAACTCCTGTCAATTCTGGCTCTCCCGTTCCCCAACTACATCCACGTGGGATTGATGGTCACTCATTCTTCTCAGCTGGGGTCTCATCCAAAAGGAGTCTACTCCAGGATTTACATGACATTCCTCAGACGCGCTTTCATGAACAACAGTTGCCTATTACAGTTTCATCTCCAAATACCGGCAAAAACACAATTTGTACCGTAAGTCGTGTTGACATCATCCTTGTATAATTTAACATATATCTCTGATTTAGGGCACGGCACCTTTCATGGCCATACCCCTGTTGTTGTGGAGATCAACGCACACAGTTGGGTTTGATCTTGAAAGTCTTGTCTATGTTCTTCTCTACCTCTGCACCCAGTATCAGGACATAAACCCAGTCAAAATTTACAAAGATGGCTTGTTTAAGAAGGCTAAATGATACGCTCCCATTGCTGCTTGGTTCTTTGGCAACAGCAGCTTTCAAGATCTAGGTTGTCTAAAAGCTGGCCAGCTACACTTCAGATTGGAACATCTTGTTCTCGATTATATCTCTCCCCGTTTTCAAGTTCTTCAAACCATTATAAAAGACTTGTGGCGTGCATTATATCCTGCTTTCCCACATGACTTGATTCAAGAAGACGAAAAAACCCGTTTCCTCCCAGCCAACGCCTGTGATTCCTTTATCGAGATCTTCGAGAGGGCAATTGTATCCCTTGATAAACAGCAAGGCGAAGTATTGCTGGCAGATGCCTTCATGTCTGTATCAGGGTCAACAAAGCGCCGTGCAGAACAGGAAGAAGAGGGAACTGCTAAGAGGATTCTCAAGAAAATGGCTGCAGGCAATGGTCCTGTTTAACCATCTCAGCAATCGAGTTCAGCCACCAGAAGGTCTGAATCAAGCACGTTTGTCCAGGGCTGGAACTTCAAGGTTTTAGAAGCCGATTTTGTTTTTAATGTCATGTTTTCTCAACTACATCAATTGATATACGTATCGAAGATGTTTAATAACGCTCATAATTGTATATATGTTTTGCATGGAAGAAGTGAACGAGAACAAATATTAATATAATCTTTCCATGGACCAATGACACGTGACATCATCCGCTCGCCAATAGCAAGTTCTGAGTTCACCCAAGCTCACTGTTAATCATGCTGCTCCCTTTCACTTGCTTCACTCTGTAACTTTCTTCAACCATTCGGCATACTTGGGGCTTGCCCCAGCCTATTCAGTATCACATCCTTAGAGTTGCTGTCTGCAGAATTGTATCTCCTAAACATATAGAGCATGGTCCCATTGCAATCCAGAATGGACTGGAAGTGAGTCCTGCCGCTATATACAAACTTTTTTCATATCCTTGATGCAGCTCTTCAGAGTAGACAAAATTTCTGGCGCTGTTACTTTCCATCAAGAAGATGTCTACTATTCCCCAAACTCCAGCCGCCATGTTTCTATCCCACCATTTGATGCAAAAATTGGCGTAGAAAGCGCTATTTTTCACATCCAAACCACCAGCGAAGAAGATTTTACTCAGCCTCACTGGTGGACGGAAACCTTTGGATGGCTTGCATCTGTTCCACGTAACCCTTGTTATGTCGGCCCTCTATTGGAACGACTTTTGAAAGTGCCCAAACACCTACACCGTTGCATTGAAAAAGGGCGAGAGAGGTATCACCTACCTGCTGAAGTTCAAGACTCATGGATAAAATTGGATTGGTGGTTGTCGCTGGCAACATCTGTCATAAGCAAAGAACTTAAGATCTTGGTCGGGCACCCCTTCTCTCCTTGGGCCATTGGTTACATGGGAAAAGAGGACAGTCATGGACGTATGCTGACATTAATTTACAGATCCCGAGGATTGTTCAAAGTTTGGATGGGATTGTTGTCGCATCTTATCGCCGAAGCTAGGTCAGCCAACGAATCCGGCACAGATATGTACTGGTACCGAGCGCTTTTGGCCCACAGATTTCAGCCTGAACTATTAGAAGCCCTCCAATTGTCAGTGATTTGTGATTTCTCCGCAACTACCGAACGCGCTGGTGTCTTCGTCGATATTACCAGTAAAAACACAAATCAACCGACTGTTGAATGGTTTTTGAAGTACAACGTCCCCATATGGTATCAATGGGGGACGCAAGAAATGTCAATTCCTTCTCTTGCTTATCTTGCCTCTTTTTTGGACCAATTCCAGCGTGCAGTACTAGCTTTGAGCAACCCTGTACAGGAAGTCTGTACTATGGTAAAGCGGCCTGAATATGGAGTCTTTTTCGCTGCTCACAATGCCCGCAACGCAAGGCGTCTCTTGTATGAAAGTGCTATTGAGTGACAGACCCGCTTAAACAGAGAGCGCCATCTGCCCACGGTCAGCGCTAAAGTTTTCAAATGGGTTCCCAGTGATGATGACAAAACTGTCTGGTGTCACGTTCAAGTGTGCAGGGCTGATAGGGAAGAAATGCTTGGAGAGTATAGTCAAGCGCAGATGCGCTACGATTCATTCTCAAATGAATGGGATTGCTGCAAAGAATTTGGTCCTGGCAATGAAGACAGCGACGGGGAATTTTACAGCTTTTTGGATGAGCTAACTGGCTCTATCACTTGCCTCGAGCCCCCATACGAGAACAATCTACTATCCAGGACTCTTACTCCCCCACCACAAGCGGAGCAATCTTTGGACT
>QFEW01000147.1:13714-28973 GCA_003316525.1 Termitomyces eurrhizus
GCAGGAAATTTTTGAGATCCTTGCCTTACACTACGGCTTCACGAAAACCTCTTCCCTGCCCTCCTCTTTACCATTGTTGACCAGCGAAGCAGAATGCAAGAAGCTCGCTCGTTTGCTAGGTCTGTCGTGGTCTCAGTGCCAGCCTTACATTGGGCAAGTTTTAGATGCATCTCTGGCAAAGTCTTACCTTGAGGAAATAATAGAGGGATGCTGGCCTGAGGATAATAACTGCAATTTTAATGTTACAAATTGTTTTTCACTGGATATGTCTGACCGCAGTCAATACCTACGCATCATTGAGAGTGTGGAAGAGAAGCCTCGAATTTTTTACATGTTCGACTTTGGTATGAAGTCTGAAAGGCCGTGGAAGTTAATGCTCACTAATGCGACAGATGCGTTATTGGTATGTCAACTTCATTCTCGCTTTCGCAAATCAAACGTTGCAGAGTATCTCCTTCAACACGGCATTGCATTTTGAACCTTTCTTCCCTCAGAAATTGCTCCTAAAGCACTCCGCAAATCCTTCCCCCCTGGTGTACTCCTGATGCGACTGTCTGATTCGCAGTATGGGGTCAAGGATTATGCATCTTATATTCGGCATTGGGAAATTCTGTTAACTCAGCCTTGGGGTCATGCTGCACTAATGCAAGGTGGGATCATCTGGAGGTTGAGTACTTCAGTTGTCAGCTTTTCATCTGTACTTCAGGGACCTACGGGTTGGTCAGCGATTCCCAACACAATGATTGTAGTTTGCGACCCAAAAACAAATGAGTTGTTCATAGATGACACCCTTACTGAAGTAGAACTCAACCTCATTTCCAGGTCCTATCTTTGCTCGACTGGTAAGACCTTTCCTATTTTCTATCTGCTTCTCACCTTTGCCCAGGGACTCTCAACCAAACTGCTCTCCGTTCCTGGTTTCCTACAGTGATGGCCTTCAACGGTAGTGGTGAGGATTATGGTCGCTGGAATGAACAACATGAAGACGCATTCTCGTGACAATTAGGTGAGATTAATGATATCAATCATGGAGCAAGTTTTTGAGGGCCCTTGCTGGGTAAGAAATGGTGCAATCTCATGCGTGGTTCGAAGGATGTTCAACTTTTAAAAGCTACTATGGAGTCTTTCTCTCAGGCTTTCATCAAACAACATATGACAGAATAATTTGTCAAACATTTCCATGTAAATACATTAAGAGACATTGATAGCGCCTATGAGTATCTAACACATTTGGAAGGTCAAGTCTTTGGGAATACAGAGTCGCCCCTGATGAGTTTGGCTGACAAAACTACAAAGTCCTGAGCACGGTAAGGATCGGAGGGTGAATGACGCCTTACCTGCATACTGCAAAATTGATTAGGGTGTTGTCCTCATGCCTAACATTGACGAATTCGGAATGAGTACCCTTACAGATGACAAAGATATCTCCGTGCCAGTTTCTGTCTGACAAGGCGAGGACATGGTGATTCAGTGGGAGATTGACATGGTTTTTGAAGAATAGGTGATAGCGGACTGTCTGATGCCTCCTGATGATGGTTACAATGGTGTGGTGTATATGTGGCTGAAGCTTATGGTTTTGTAATATAAATTCAAGGTAGGGTCGTCTTCCGCGGCAATTTGTCTGACACTGGACCCTTCTGGTGACGGGTTGGCTGTATGTTGCAGAATAATATCGCCCATCGACGTTACTAGACCAGTCCTGCATTCAAGTCAGATTTGCAGAAGGATTTGTGGCTGCAAGGTAGCTCACTTTACTAGAAGGTGTAAAGGGTTCGAGTGAGGTGACCATGTCGTGCTGACAACTAGATAAAGAGTTGGTAACGTGTTTCAAGGCAATGAGGGAGTAGACTTGAAGTCAACAGTAAGGTCATCCATAGTCTCTAGCAGCTTAAAACAGGGATCTCCTTTGTCTTTGTCTTTTCAGATCGCTGATAACGCATGCATTTGACAAAGAACCAGAATTCAGGATCTCCATGTGCCCTTTGAGCTTTCTTTGAGCTCTTTGTCCGCTTTTAACATGACACACGACTTTCCCCTTTAAACGGCTGCTATCTTATTGGAACCATAGTGACTTGCAGCCTTCCAATCCCATGAACAGAGATTCTGATGACATTGTATGTTCTGCTGTCATTTCTTTTGGATGCATGCTCTGACATATTGTATCCCTTCCAGATTACTGCCCCCGCTAGGCTGGATAATCCCCCTCCTGTCCAGCCTGAGAGTATGGGGCTTAATATCTTCCATGTAACTCCGCGGCCCCAAAAGCGTCTTAGAATCAAAAAAGACGATGAAGATGCGGTCTCTCTAACTGTGATTACAACTTCTTTCTATTAATGTTTATCATCCATTGACCTTGCTTTCATAGCTATCTCACAGTCTTGAAAATAAGATGATGTGGTTACAGGTGGGTTGTCCGGATTTCTATCCGGTATTTGACAAAACCTTGAGCAGGTGGCGAAGTTGGAATGTGAGAAATCCAAACTACTAAGACGTCTTCAACTCTATGAATTTGCAAGTCTGGGACCAATTACAGTGGGTTTTATGTGGACGAGTTCTCAAAATTTACTAATTGAGACTTCAACTAGCAGATCATCCAGGAAATACAAACTGATTGCCCGCTTCCAGATCAGGCCTCCACAAGGCAGAAGGAGGTGTCTGTTCATCGAGATTGAGTTTTAAGGAAGATGCTAAGTGAACTCAAATAGTTTGGATCCTGTTGGGCATGTGAACTTGATGGATTTAACATGGCATCATACATGCAGGATGTGGATATTCATGTAATACTTATAGAGCTGGTCCAGCTCTAATGGAGTGCAGGGAAAACCATGCAGGGCATGCTGGCCAGAGGCATACTCATACAACACCGCTCTGTTGGTGTCAGCTCCCATCAGCACAGTATTCATGGCATACAAATAGTACATGCAGTGGCTGAGTGCTCCTCTGAAGCACAAGTTCATTTGCTTGACATTGAGCAGCCCCCACACTTTCACTCCTAAACTATCAGGGATTCTTCCCAAGAAATCATCCTCAGCCCTATATTTCAGGGCCTGCAGCTCCTTGGCATGATTTGCCTTCTTCTTTGCTATGCACTTATTGCACAATACTCATTGAAATTGGTCTGCTGCCAATTCCTCCTCCTTGCTGTCCTTCTCATGCTCTGAGTTCAACTCTCCATTGTTACTCTCATTGGACAAGGATGCAACTGGTGCTTTGCCTTTTCCAGGCATGGGTCTTCCTCTCAAGGTCACCATCAGACCATCATATTGTTCTGGTGTGTGGGGGTCTGGGGTCAATACGACCATGAAATAATGCTTTGGTAGAGCTGGTACAAACACCAGCAGTATAAATAGCATCTGGACTTCTCCTGCTCATGCAGGAATGCCAGCAGGGAAGGCTATAACCTCCAATTTGGGGGCATCTAGAGGCAGCTTGCAGCTACAATGTTGATGAGATGGCCTTGGCTTTGCTGGGGCAGACAATGTAGATTGTGGCTGAGCCACCAGAGGGGCAGGCACATTTCATGCCAGAGTTCTCCCTCCAGGCTCAGCACAAGGAGTGTTATGAATAGGCACTCTTGGTGCCATGGTGACAGGTTTGGACCTCATAGCTGGGGCCCAAGACAGTGCGGTCTCCTGCTGACCCATGAATAGGTTAGCCAAAGGCTCACTGATGGCAGCCAGTGACTCTGACTGGGCCTGAGAGGCCACAGTGGGTAACCACAATGATGAGGCAATGGGCTGAGCAGGCTGCTCAGGGCACACTGGTTGTGCTGCTGATGGCATCCTAGCCCATGAAGGCTCAACCAGTTGACTGGTCTGATATCTAGCCCTCTTGACCTTGGCAGTCAGTTTCTCAAATATTGAAACTTTATGCTTAGACGTGTGGTTGATCTGTTCCAGTGCTGATACACACTGCCTCTTCATCAGCTCAATCTGGTCAAACAGTCCCTCCATCACGACAATAGCCAGACTGTCCTGCAGAAAGAATGTAGTTGCAGGGACTGGCTGTCCCACTGTTTCCAGTCTGCTAAGAAATGTGTCTGGCACTGCTGAGTCCTGTGCTTGTGGCGCAGATTTCGATGCACCCATGGTACAGATGGCGGTCCTGTCACTGCATCTGCATATGTTGGTATTGACACATGTGAGCATGCTGGTGGTATCTGATAATAGCGCTCTTGGCACATGCTGTCCTCCAGGCACTCATAGCACCCCTCATCATTGACCTCCATTTCTTGCGAGTGGGGAGGTGTCTGGTATGGGAGCGGTTCCTCACAGCCTGGATAAGCTATGTCTGCTGACTGGTACTGGCTCACCACCAGATATGGCAGCTGCCTCTGGTAATTGGACTAATTCTGAATTTGTATATTCAGGGGTCTCTCCCCTCTACTAGAGCCTTGCAGGCCCTGATCATTTTTTGTGGCCCCCAATAGGCCATTGCAGACAACATGTTAGCTACATGTATTGAGACTTAGGAGGAAAAGAGAAAAAAAGAAATTTCCTAACTCTGCCAGTAGTGTAAACAACCACAAATATCTGCCACCCAGTCTTTCACCGGTTATCAAAGTGGACTTTGTCCACATTCACCACCTCATGCACTCTATGCATGTTTTGCTAGCTGTTGGGGGTGTTTCATGCCCTGCAGCTCTAATATAATGGAGCATCACACTTGTTACTAGCGTCAACAACGCTATAGGCATCCAGTAGAGTTTTATGTAAGACAACATCTTGTATTCACTCTAGTTCTAGTCAATCTGATACTGCGGTCTGATTCAGCACTGTGAGATACATACAAGATCATTCTAGCTCGTAACCAATGGTTACATCTAAGTATTGGTCCATCACTGCAAGGTTCTTGCAGTTTACTAGTGGCTCCCAGGTAGTATCACCTAAGCTCCACCTTACCTCAAATTCAAGGTGTCCCTCTGTCTACCTATGACCTATGAGGTCATCTACAAACCATTCCTGGTCATTGCCAGTTCCAAAGTCATACAGCTCTGGGGTTGCATGATTAGGGAATAGCATGTTACTATTGGCCAGATATGGTTGCAACAGCAATACATGGAACTTAGGCACTATTCTGCATGCCTGCAGCACATGGGGTAGTTCCAGCACATAATTAGATGTGCTCAGCCGAGTCTTGAGGACCCTATATGGTCCAATCCACTTGGGACATAACTTACTCGCTCTGCCTTTCAGCAAGTTCAAGTTCTTCATTGAGAGGTACACTAGGTTCCCTTTCTTGATGTCCGGTTCATCACACCTGCAATTATTTTGTTTTATTTGCCATACATGCAATTCTATAATTGCATCATGGGCATCCACTAAATTTCTTAGCACATTGCATGCAAACTGTCAGGGGACTCCTCATTTCTTCCTTTTCTCACTTCTTATCTCTTCACTCTCCCTTCATTTATCCTCTTATTTCTTCTGACATTATTTCATTTTACTGTTTATATCCTTTCAACACTATCTGTTAGTACTACTCTCAGCCCTTGAGGTGTTCTGGTTCTTTAGCTACCATTTAGACAAGTGTGGGCTGGTCAGCACTGCTTCCAGACTGCTTATATAAGCCAGAGTTTGCCAGAGTTTGCTCCTTATTTGTGCAATTGTTTGTGTAGGCAATTTTCAAGTTTTTAAGATTTTGTTATACTGTACAGTTGTTTCCCATGCTTCAGAGGCCCCAGAAGCATCCAACCTGGCATAGGGAATCCCTAGACTTGTTCTCTTTGGATCTTCCTCTGCCGGGTGAGTAGCTATCATGATATTGTCTGAGCCACAGCCTCTAGAGGTTGTCCTTACACAAACTGTTTAACTCTAATATGAATAGCTTTGTCAGTGCAAAGTTCATGAATCATGAATGGCATATAGCCATTATTGAGTTCAAAGGGTGGATACCCTGTGGTTTTGGATATGCTCGCATTTATCGCAAATTCAATGAGTGGACATCTATCCACCCAGTCCTTCTGATCAGAACATACAAACACTTACAGTATCTGTGCAATATTTCTCTTCACCTGTTCTGTCTGGCCATCTGTTTGTAGATGAAACAACGTCGACATGAGCAACTTTGCTCTGAGCAGCTTGTGCAACTCCTTCCACTATTTGGAAGTTATGATCAAGCTGGGCAATCCATGAAGACGTACTATCTTCTTGAGATAGATCAAAGACAAGTCTGAGGCTGTCATGGTTGTCCTCAACAAAATAAGATAGACCATACTGGTCATTCTACAGATTACTACCTATAAGTAGTTAAAACCCTTCAACTTTGAGAACAGACCTATAAAGTCCATCCAAATTGAGTCCCAGAGTTTGACTGGAATAGAAAGCAAATAAAGCTTTCCTGGCAGCTTCAATGTTGACACTTTTGACTGTTGACATAGCTCACATGTTGAGCAGAATTGACTTGTTTCCTTGGCCATTTGTGGCCACCAGTACCAGCATTGCACATAGTCCAGCGTTTTCTAAGTTCCAAAGTGGCCTACTGCTTTGTGGGCCTGGTCCAGGGATAGTTGTGATCAATGACCACTCCCAGGGAATGCAGATGACTTTGAACCCAGTGGGTCTGATAAAATAAATCTTGGATATTGTTCATAATCTCTAGGAAGAGATTGTCATCCTTGTATCCTTGCTGGATACGTGTGCACAATTGCACATTGCCTAGGTCAGTTGGTGCAGGCTGATGATCATGCAAATCCAGTGCCTGCTGGAGAGTCATCTCAGCACCACTAGGAGGCACCTCTTGCCTTATCCCTTTGCCTGGCTGAAGGGCCTCATGGTCCATCAACATCTGAGCCTCAATATCTTGAGCTTCTTGCTGTTTCTGAAGTCACTTGCTGTGACGTGATTTCTGCACTTGCATGGCATATAGCTCAACTATATGTTCCTTGATTTTATGGAACCTATGCAGGAGCAAGTCCTCACCCTCTGGGTCAATGCGTTTGTCCATCTGGACATAGTCATGTGCGTCATGGACGTCATCTCAAGTATCACTCTCGAAATATTGAGACAGGCAGTCCGCCACCTTGTTCAATTCACCTTTTACATAGGTGATGTCAAACTGATATTACAACATGTAGTCGATCCAGTGACATTGTCATGGTGATAGGTGCACTTGGGTCTTGAAAAACCTGAGTGCCTTGTGATCCGTGATGATATGGATCTTATACCCCATCAGCTTATCCTCTCACTTTAGGAGGGCTTCCAACTCATGAATAGCATAGTTTTGCTGTGCAGCAGTGAACTTACAGAACATAAATCCTGCTGGTTGGCATGTTTGCCATGTTTTACCTTGGCCAAACATGGCCCCAACCCCGGTCTTTGATGCATCACATATGAGCTAAATGGGCTCATCAATGCGTGGATCAATTGGCCAGATTACTGGCGTCTTTGCGCAAATGCACTTAATCATCTTGAAGCACTGCTGATGCAGTGGTCTCCAGTGAAAAGGGGACCCATTCTGGGTCATGGCCATCAGTAGCCCAGTGTATGCTGTGATATCTGGTAAAAAGTTACCAATATAGTTCACTAATCCAACAAAGCACTGGATATCATTATACATGCGTAGAATACGCCACTCTTGAATTCGATCGAGTTTGTCTATGTAGGGCACTAGCAGACATCCACAGAGGCCTATGCAGATCCATGGGGGCTGGTTGGATCAAAGAAAAAGGTAACTCATCTTGCCTGCCATATGCCTGTGGGGGGAATTGAACCTCCGGCCTTGGAAAAGCCTCCAGCAATGGAATGCACATTTAACCGTTGCACCACAGGTCTGTTACTAACCAATAGATTCAAAGATCAGATAACACAATGAACAGACACCCACCTACGTTTCTGCAGGTTCCTGTATGGATTTTTTGAGGTGGAAGGGGGGTGGCATACCTCTCAAAAGAGTTTTTGTGGCTTGAAAGGGATGTTGGCATCAGCAGCCATCAGCTGGCATGCGTCAGAGTTCATTGGCAGCCGTCATGACCCACTAGCATCTGTTGGCATCTGTTGGCATCTGTTGGCATCCGTAGTACATCCATTGGCATCTGCCAGATATCCACTGGTATCTGTCAGCATCCATGGAAATTCATTAGCAACTCCCAGCATCATCTGGCATCAGGGCAGGAGGGAAGAAAACAGAGTTCATGGATGTCTGCTGCATGGGGTGGCATCTTGGAGAGTGTGGGTGGTGGGGAGAAAGAGGGGGAAGGGGGAAGGGGAGGAGCATGAGTGTCTACTGGTACGCCAGCAGACATGGCAGACATTGGACATCAGGTCAGGAGGAGGAGGGAAGCAGGGTGTATGTGGTGGACGGGAGTGGCATGTGAGGTAGTGTGGGGAGTGGAGAGGATAGCACTGGGGAGAAAGAGGGGGAAGGGCGGAAAAGGATGCATGAGTGTCCGCTGTCCACTGGCATGCCAGCAGACGGTAGCTGACATCAGCATGTGAGCCAGCTGATGTCAGCAGTGCAACCAGTCCCAGTAGTTCAGTGGAATATTTGTTTATTGATATTCAATATTGTGTACAGCAGTGGGTTCTACTCTCTCTACTCCACTTTAACAGGGTCTAATGGTGTGTTTTTATACAGGTGCATTTTTGCTCTACATATACATTGTACTGACCTGTAGTAAGCACCTGTGGTAGTTGATCCAACCAAAACTCTAGAAATTACTGAAGTAGGATAGGATGGAGGAGTTTGTGCATGAGATCATTCCAGTACACATGACAAGTGATGATACACCAGGGCTGGCTACCTTTTTTACAAAGACCAGCACAAAGGTAGTCAGCCACAGTGCATCATCAACTTGTCACATGCGCTGGAATAAACATACATGCAAATTCATCCATCTTATGCCACTGCAGAAATCTCTGGAGTTTTCAACGGATCAAATTCATGACATTAGCAGATGTCAGCGGCCTGCTGCTATTATATAATGTGAACTAGCAGGAGTCAAACCCACCTCTTGTGCACAATATGAAATATCAATTTATGAATATTCCATTGTACCACAGGCGCTTACTACAAGTCAGGATGGTGTTCATGTAGTGCACAAACAGACTCATACAAAATTTGAATGAATAGAGAATTTACTGCAACTGGTGCATCTGTATCGAATTGACAATATTAGACTGATATTTATTTACACTATAGAAGTATACAGGAAAGAGGAAAACCATGGGGTGTAGCAGAATATTAGACTGATATTGATTTACACCATAGCATTATACACAAAGCATTTGTGGTGTAGGGTATTCCTTGTATCTTGCAATAGGTGGGTTCGACTCCTCCTAGTGCATTGACATCGAACTCAAGAATTTTTTACCACACAGAGAATATTAGACTGATGTTTATTTACATCATAGCATTATACAGTAAGCATTGGTGGTCTAGTAGAATATTATTCATTGGTCTTTATTATGTCTTTCAGTAGGCAGGTTCGATTCCTACTAGTGCATTTATTTCAAACTGTTTAAAATTTTTGACCTGCTTAGCTAATTGTTATTTACTACATCATATGATAAATAAAGTAAGGTTCTAATTTAAACAGGATGACATGATATCTATTTAGACTATAGCAGTGTACAGTAAGCATCAATGGTCTAGTGGAATATTATCCATTGGTGTTCATTATGTATTGCAGTAGTGGGTTCGACTCCTGCTTAGTGCAATAAACATTAAAATGTTTGCAATTTTTGACCTGCTTAGCTAATTGTTATTTACTAAACTGTAAGATAAACAAAGTAAGGTTTTGTCAAGCAATAAATCAAACTTCTTTTGTAATTTAAACAGGGTCACATGATATCTATTTTCAGAACTTGCTTCGTGTAAAGTTCTCGTCCATTTCTTTAATCCTCCATCCACCATGTCTAATGAAGAACTCCACCAACGGGTCATTGATGCAGATGTTCAAGTATTATACCTTGCTCTCAGAGGAGATCTGCGACAACTCAAAGCACAGCAGAAGGACCTGGTAAGATGCAAGCACTCCTGCCTAATAGATATGCACTAATAGTCGTCCTGTAGATTGACATGTGGTTGATGGTTAGGAACGTCAAGGATGACAAGAAACTCCTCCTTGATGCCAGAAAAGTTTCATCAATGAAGTTATCCTGCTACTCCAGAGCAAGCTTTCTGATAAGGATATGACCAGGCAGTTGAAGGACGCTGCAAAGAAATGGATCCAGAGGAGTGGAAGAGGGAAAGAACCAAGTGGGGGCAAAGAACGACCTGATCCGTTGACCAAGGCCAGTCCGTTGATGGCACTGGCATGAGAAGACCAGATAGGTCATAGGCCAGCAGCAGGAGATTTGTCTGGTCTGTCACCAATTCTGAAGAAGAGAAAACGACCAAGTTCTCCAGCGGCAGGAGATTTGTCTGGTCCATCGCCAAATCCCAAGAAGCCAAAACAGGTGACCTATATTGGTCAACGTCCTCCTGGTACCTATCGTTGACAGAAGGAGCAGGAGGATGAGGATGAGGACAAGGATGAAGAGGAAGAGGAAGAACAAGAGGGCAGAATACCAAAGGGGGAAATTACTGGAGGGATGCTGTTGGGCAGGTATCTAAGGACAGCACCTCGTCACGAGGGTCAGCACATCAACTCCCCTTGCCAATATTGCGCAAGTAAGTGGCTACAGTGTGTCAGGACAAAGGGTGGCACCGCATGCAATCTCTGCTGGCTCATTCGCAAACGAACATGCAGCCTGATGATTGTCAAGAAAACCGTCAAGCCCAGCAACAAGAGAAAGGGGAAAAAACCACTGAGAAAGAAGTCAGTGATGATTATTGAGAGTGATGACGGTATAAAACTCTTTTTCTGCTCAAATAGCTAACCAATAGTTAGCAGATAAACCAGCCAGTCCAATCGCAGGACCATCAAAACTGTCCATCCATCCATCTCAACCGTCGACCTCCAACTGCCCAGCAGATTCTCTTCCGGTCAAGAGAAAGGGCAAGGAGCAGGCAATGGAGTCTAGTCACAGTGAGGACATTGTGGCTGGTGTAATGGCAAGGGTGGAGAGCTGTTTGGACAGGATGGAGAATGAGTTTCAGAAAGCATTATGGAATGTTGGGAAGCAGGTGCGGGATGGGTTTGTCACAGCTAAGGAGAGCTGGTTACCACATATTGAGAACTTCTTCCATTGCTACCAGACTCAGATTGACATGCTTGCATCCCACGACGGACAGATTTGTCAGATGGAAGAGCAGATCTGTCATATTTGGGGTATAGTTGACACTTTGCAGAGTTGACTTCACATCTCCATCTGTCCCTCCAGTCCATCAGCTCAGGATGATGTGGCAGTGCATCCAACAGGGCACAGTAGACTTGGACCCATTGTTGAAGAGGAAGAAACCACTGCTGACCCTACTGCTGATTAATCTCCTGCCACTGCTGACGTATCTGTTCCCACTGGTGACACCTCTGCCCTTGCCACTGACCAATCCCATCACGCTGCTGACTTATCCACTCTCACCGTCGCTCTGTCCCTGCTTTAACAAACATTCTCAGAGACGTCTCCTCCACAAACATCTCTGTCACCCCCTCAACCATCTTCCGTCCCTCTGCCAGTCCCTGCTGAGAACCCTCTCCCTGGCCCAAGGGGATGGGCTCACAGCAACTCCCGAAGTAGTTGGCCACTGATGCAACAGACCTGATCATCCAGTCGGCTTACTGAGAGATGGAAGGCAACAGAAGACAAGTAAAGATGGATGGTTTAAGATGGACAGTTTCTTATTATACAATTTTTTTTTTCATTATGATAGACATTGCTACATTTTTGTAATACTATAGTTTACAAAAATGTAATGTAACATTTCCTCCTTCTCCACATCAATGACAGCAGACTGGTCAAATGACCTTAGTGCAGCTGCTACTCCTTTTTGCTGGTGTAGACATATCAATGTATTGAGCTGCATCTTCCTGTAGCATTTGTGCTTGAGACTTGTGGGGTCGCTTGGAATTTGTTGACAATTGGTTAGGCAATGCCTTGCGCTTTTTTTGGTTTTGTAATGCTGGCCTTTCCTCACCTTCAAATTGGTCATTGTCCTCATCTTAAAGAATGTTGAGCACCCTTCTTGACACTCTATATCTAGGGGAACTATCACTAGGGCCATTAATTGGAGGGTCTGGATGGCTCTATCCTCTTTGTTGTAAAAGGTCTATGGTAGTGGCATCTACCACTGCTGTATCATCACCACATTTGTCATGAACAGATTCGTTGAGAGCAGACTCGTCGTGAGCAGAAGCTGATATATTTGGTTGGGATTTGTTGTGAATCGTGGATCTGTTGTGGCACTGAGGCTGTGCAGTGTACAGTGAGCACAAGACAGGAGGTTCCTCCTATAAGTCAGGCAGTGGTGTGTGTGGTATCTTAGGTGACAGAGGAAGTGTAGGCCCCAGTTGCCACTCCAAGTTGGCTGCAGATCTGGTGACTAAAGCAGATCTGCCATCAGCAGCTCCATCATTAGCAATAGTCCTACTGTTGCCATCGACTACTGCTGATGGTGTTGGCAGCAATTCTTGATATACTGGACAACCTTCTATTCAAGCAAATGATGTCTAGTTCTTTGCAATGAGTTGCTGTACCTACTTTGATTCTCTCTGCCCACTCTTCCCCTGTCTTTGGCTCTGTCCCCTGAGTGGCCCAGTAGTTGAAAATATCCATTAGGATTTTATCCTTCAAGATAGCAGTTTGAGCTTGAGGAGTAGTTGAGGAGCGGTAGAGTTCCTTGTATGGTTCAAAGATAGATCTTTCTTCCGCTGTAAATATCGGTTCCACTCGTCTTTTCTTTGGTGAAAATATTGGTTCAGGTGGTTGCAGGAGGGCAGACATGTTTGTAGAGAATATAATTTTCTGCAACTACACAGTTTTCAACTGAAGAATCACATGATAAAATATACATTTCCGTTTAGTGTCTGTTGATGACAAACAGATTTTATTTGTCTTCAACAAATAGGGTCTGCTGTCTGCTGGTATCCAGCCTATCCAAATTGGGGCATATTGCCGATATCAATGAGTGATCTCATTAGATCTCCAGTACAATGGCTAGGTCCTGGCCACAGATATTTTGATCATGAATCTGAACTCTCTGAAGAAACACAAGCAACCAAAAACAACAGTCATCAGGCAAGGGGACCTCATCCCATTTGCTGAGGAAAGAACATGACTCACTCAGAACACATGAGGGTTGCTAGTCCTCATAACACAACGGCTATCACTGGGTCTCATTCCCATTGTAATTGGTGCACTACCTGTGGCATTCGCAGATGATAATAACTTTGCATACTTAGACAATAATCCAACGGTAGATGATGTAGATGATACAATGCCCATATCCATAAGGCATGTAAAGGTGATTTGAATATATGCTATTATTGAGAGTGAATTATTCAAGTTCATATATAGACACAGGCAGATTATCTTAATGACTTCATCAACCATGTTTCATAGTTGCTCAATAGATTGCTTGGTTGTGAATCAATAGATGATGTTACTGATTGCCTTGCTTGTTCTAACCATTATCTTGCACAATGGCAATGCTGTGATTGCGTTGGGTCAAGAATATTCTGTTGCAGATGTTTCCACTGCACACACAACTCCAACCCGTTTCACTGACCTGAAGTATGGAATGGTAGGTATTTCCAACCAATGAATATGTCAGATACTGGAGGGTATTTCTATATCCAACACAATTCATTGCATGCAAACTGTCATCAAGAGAAGGTCAGGATCAGGGCTCTTGAGGACCACAAGCAGAAAAAGGACATTCAGGAGCAAGAGTTTCTACGACTTGAATATCAACTGGATGTTGAACTTCCATCAGCGGATAGCGACCCGGGACATCTGACAGCACATTCATCCATGACTTCAGATTTCCTGAGCAGACTTCAGGATGCCAGCCTTGATCAAATCATGAAAGAGAAAGAGCAACAGGAACCAGAGAATAATGTGCCAATAGAAGATATTCCAGAAGATTGGCCAGCCATGAACAGGTTCTGTATGGACAGATATGATTGCTTTGGGAATCCAATACAATGGATTGTTCACACAACTGGAGTACACTACATCACTGTCATTTCATATAAATGTTCTGAGATAGATGTCTTGGTGGAAGATACTATCCACTTGCAGCTGGTCCCCAGTACATTTGATCAGACACAAACATATTTTACAACAGCTGTGCTGGACAACTTACATCTGACAAATCTAGAGTGGAAAACATCTGCCTACCAGTACTGGCAGAAAATTGCAAAAATAACTTTCCTGATTGCATCTTCTGATAAGGTGGATAACCTTTACTGTGAGCTATGACGAATTTCTTGTTCATGGCGGTGGCTGAGGAAGTTGAAGTGGGCAGGCTTTGGCCATGATAAATCAAGGCACCCCATGGCGTTGGACTATGGTGAACTTGCAATATTCTGTCCAACTTGTTCCCAACCAGGAATCAATCTTCCATCCAACTAGGAAGAAGATCCTGTCTGGTGGAAGTTCAATTGTTCTTTATTGATGGACAGCAACTTCAAGGCAGATCACATTCAACATTCTAATCCTGCTCATGATATATGGCCAGGAGGGATGAGCTCACCCACTATCTCAAGTGTGCAAAGGAACAGCCAACAGTGAGTGACATTCTTTAACTCTACCTGTCTGCCATCTGCTCATTAATTCAATCCTGTCTGTTGGCTGTCCACTGGACCTCCATCTGTCCAGGGAGCTGCTTGTAAAAACACATTCAAAGCTATTGAAAAGGCTCTGATGATGAACAAGTTATGCGACATTACTGGTATTGTTGCAATGGCATGTACATAGCATGGCTGCTTTGCTCCTAATAGTATAACAAACTTGACCTGTGGTGAAGGCCAGGTTTACACAGACTTTTCCATCACATGGGCAGTTAAGACAACCAACATGGATGGGATTCAGCATCTCCTACTAGTATATGACATAGCATGCCAGTAGTGTGTCAAATTTTCTGAATGGCTTGCTAAGGCCAGAGAAGTCCTGCCTGATAATCTACTTGATGGCAATTGATAAATTTAGGTGGGTGCTTTCTGATTTTATTTCCCTCCAAACTGCAAGAGATCCGCTGTAAAAATGGTGAATGCAGAGACAGATTGAACTGATGGATGCAGCTTGCTGCCATCAGCGGATGATTGGAACGGATTTGTGACAGTCATATGCAATGGAATTGTTGAAAATCACTTTTGTTTACAAGGCACAAAAATCTGATACATAGCAGTATCCGCTTTTACAAGCAAGAGTGCAATGGC
>QFEW01000150.1:0-11797 GCA_003316525.1 Termitomyces eurrhizus
AATCGGCACTGTGCGTTAAGACTTTATGCTGTGAATTTTGTTATACCTTCGATATTGAAAACGTTAACGAGACCTCGATGCTGCGTTTGTTCACAATTTTTAAATCAGATGCATTAACCTTCTTTCATGTCTCGTCACTTTCTTGGTTACCATAATTTGCACACCATTTACGCTATGCTCCTCTTTTTTGCCCCCCAAAGGTTCCATTTTTTCTGGAAACATTTCAATTGATGGCTTCCGCATTTCTAGATACTAGACATCGCCACTTCTAGACTCGATCTCTGGTCTACCTTTACGAAACAGACCCTGTCTATTCTTTTTCGAAACAAATCGAAGTTTTGGTGTTTCAATGTTGTCATTTTGTCGTAAGTTGCTATTCTTAGTCCCAATGTTTTTCAGTCGTCTTTGTCTCTCATCTTTATTCTTGAGGCTCTCTTTCACCATTGGTTGCCTGCCCTAAACCTGAGGTGCTGTTTAAATATGGGTTGCTCGGTTTCGCTTTCCTTTGCCTACTGTCTTCTCATTCCGTCTATGAGCATGAGCATTCTTTTGGGCTCCGCTACTGTTCCCGCTGTTTTTAATCACACCATCACTCAGAGCACCGTTTCTCCAGCTGTTCTCCATAGTCTGGGTCTTTTTTCTTCGTTCGGTCAACAGCCACTTCTGCTCGTCACTTCGTACCATCCCCATACAGTGTTCTCATGCCTTATCACTTTTTCCGTTTCTGCCGATGATTTTCTTGTCACTTTTGGTATTGATTGGTTTGCTCAATATCGCAAAATATCTATTTGCATTGGTCAATATCTGCCCTCGCTTGACTCTGTTTCATTCCTTTCCCCTCCCTGTTCAAATGGTATGTTTTTTTCTTCTTTCTTTTCTTTTTTCCTCATTTACTTGTCTTTAGGTTGTGGCCTACCTGCCTTGTGTCTGCCACCATCTCCACATCAGGCTCTCATTTCTCCTCAGCGCGTTCCTAATCGTTCTTTTGTATTAAAAACTATGAAAATATTATTCTCCAGTTTTGGGTCGTCTGAATATTTATTGTCATCATTTAGTTTTGATCTGTTGCAGGAGATGCTTGCCTGTCATGGTCTTTTAAAACAAACAACTGTTACTGCTGCTCAATGTATTTTAATTTACCATTTATTGAATGGCCTCTGTGCTGTCACCCATGGTCCAGATTGCTTGGCTCACATGGATTCGGAGTCTCTGCATGGCTTAAAACTTTAGAAACTGTTATAAGTCATGCTTGCAATGAAATGACCCCTATAGCTGAAATTCGTGTTTTATGCAAGGCATTGGGACTTGACCGTCTTCCCAACAGCCGTGCGTTGCTCATCAAATTTTTGACGAAAGTTTCAGAGTACACTAACAAACTGTTACACTCATTTTTGACTACGTCCCGTCGGTTCTCCCGCTTTGATGTGTTGTGGATTGCCGCTAGTCATGGCATATCTGCTGCTGGTGATAGCGCGTCTGTTCTCGCTGTTGTTGTCAAACATACGTTACACGGTCTCTGCGTCCATTCTCAAAAAAAATCAGCATGTCTCTCTTTGTGTCAGGCAGTTTCTCCTGCTATTTCTAATATTCTTCCTGTTGATCTTCAAATGTACATTGTTCGCAAATTAGGGTCACGTTTGACTGTTAATTGTGCATGCACTTTGCTCTCTGTTTTCAGAATCTCTTATCATATGAATGAACCTTTGTCTTCTTTACGAGATATACTTAAACAGCATTGTAATGTTGCGCAAGCACTGCCTCAACCACAACTAACTCCCTCATCTGAATCTATTGCTGTCAGGTTCCGCTGAATCGGGGGCTTTCCGGGAAAGCAATCGCCCTTACAATGCGGACTTGACCCACGGATACTCGGGTGTCTGGAACTCCGGGGCTAGGACTCCGGGGTTCAAGACGTGGACAGGGGAGTCCCGGGAGAGGAGACTTGGTCCAGGGGTTTTGGGGGGGTAGGTAGCTGGGGAGTTCAGGTGGGGGTCGAGTCGTGAACAGGAGGTTCTAAGACGAGACCAAGTTAGTAAATTAGAGTCGCGAAGTGCGTACCAATCTTAGAGCATGCGAGTATTCAAGCGTGCCAGTCAATGCGTACCAGTCAAGTAGAGGGCACGCAACAATCCAAGTAATGCAATGTAATATCAAGACTGGCGAATACAACAGGGAACTATGCTATAAGTACTACGGGACCGGGTCTCGGGGTTCTGGGATGTCTGGGATGGGTTCCGGGGGTCATTGAGTAGCGGCAGGGGCTGCATACCAGGATCGCGTGTGTGGGGCGCGTGATCAATTGGCGTGGATAGAGCTGTGATGCATGATGCGCGATGGCCGGGAACGAGTCACGTGATCCGATCGTTGATCGGGGCTGGTGGCGGCTGATGGCGGTCCTTGATGCGCGTGATGGCGGTGTCGGCGGTCGTGATGGCGGGGTGTGTCCTGTGGGGTCGGAGGGAGGGTCCCGGAGGGTGTTCCGGGGGTGTCCCGGGGTGGGCCCGGAGGGGAGGGGTCGTGACAGATTGGTCATTGCCTTCAGATCAATGCATATATTTTGTGGCTCTTGCTAGTTTCTGAGCTCAGATCTGATTGGGCAAAATTTTACCACTCACTACACATAACTTTAATTCTTCATTATTTCCCTCATAGAATGACCTGAAACCCCTGTCTACAACAGCAGGCTCTTGCATTCTTCATCTTCCAAACACTAAAATGGATGGCAGACATGGCAAAAATGTCATTCTGACTCGACAAGAACACCTTGATCCTATTAATGCCCTGTCATTACACTATGCTTCCAACTTCATTGCTCCTTCTTATAATATTGCTACATTTATCAATGGATTGGGCACTTTGTCTGTGTTAACTCAAAGAGACTTTCTTGGTCATATCAATTAGATTTTCAAACAACATTGTTTCTACATAATCACTGGTCATTGTTTTAGAATTGGAGGAACCACACATCTTCTGCTAGCAGGGATTCCACCAGATATAGTCAAGATATTGGGCAGATAGACTTTGGATGCATTTCTTTGCTATTGGAGATATCTGGAGCTTATTGCACCTCTTTACGTGGAATACTTAACTCCTATTCTGCAGGAGGCAAGTTTTCTTTGATATACTGCTCCTTTGGAGATAATCAACTTTGACAATGCACACTAGTCTTTGATCTGGGTCCCTTATTTGCCAATGCCACAACTCCTTTTGGTCATGGTTAGAACATGGTCCAATGCCTACTAGGACTTAGTGTATCTTGGCTAGATATCTTTGTTGTACAAGATATTATTACTTATTATTTAAAACATTTTTAGTTATACTACTATTATACAGACTTGGTGCCAGACTGTATGAAATGGAAGTCCATAGAATGGAGGCATAGGATGAATGTGGAATGCGTTTCAGATAGTAGTGTCACAGTCACACACTTGGGACAACTTTTTCTTGTACTTTCATGTAGTTACTCATTTTGTACACTCTCTTCATCTTATTCAAAAACTTACCCACTCACTTATACCTACATACAAATATCAAAAC
Organism: Termitomyces eurrhizus; assembly: GCA_003316525.1. Lineage (NCBI taxonomy): Eukaryota > Fungi > Basidiomycota > Agaricomycetes > Agaricales > Lyophyllaceae > Termitomyces > Termitomyces eurrhizus. The sequence goes on from QFEW01000150.1 coordinate 3,538, forward strand.
TTACTCTCTTTGAGAATCTTGTCACTCATTTCATCTGTCAAGATATCCTCAAGTTGTGTCATCTGTAGGTCCCCTATTTGCTGATGCCACAACCCCTTTTGGTTGTGGTCAGAACACAGTCCAATACCCACCAGGACTTAGTGTATCTTGGCTGGATGTCTTTGTCATACAAGATGTCATTACTTACTATTTAAAACATTCTTAATTATACTACTATTATACAGACTTGACACCGGACTGTATGAAATTGGCATTGATCTGGAGTAATCTGGATCAATGGAAGATCTGATCTAAAAATAACCAGATTAAAATGTTTTGATGAAAGAAAAAACATGACTAAAAGAGATAAAGGAGAGATGAATAGAAGAAGAATACAAAGAAGAGATGAATGGAATGGTGGCACTGAAACAGGCATCACAAAAATAGAAAATAGAACAACAAATTAGATTAGGAATGCTGGGAGGTTAGGAGCAAAAGTCATGGCTATCTGGTGGTCTGTGCACTGTAAAAGAAGTATAAATAGCCCCAGTAAAGTAGAGAATAGACAGGCAATTGATAAGCAAAGGCTTGGTAGTTCCCAGGGGGTGAATCATTTAGGCTGGAGTTTGTTAAGACATCTCTACATTTCAGAGTATTATATTCTGAGAAGTAACCTTTATCAACACATCAAGTTATCATCAATAACCAGTGTAGATTAGAGGAGACTTTTTTGAGACTGCAAAAAAGCCTCAGAACTATAGTAATACTTGCACTCCAAGTACTACAATAGTCAATAGACTGGACTGGTCTGATTCTGTGTGTGTAAAGGCAATCTCTGGAGGCTGTGGCTTAGTCACACAGCTGGCAGAGGGAGATCCAAAGTGTATTAGAGTATATACTGACAATATCATAGAAGTGAAAGAAGAAAGAAAAGAGGAGTCCCCTGACATCACCCCTCCTCTAGAGTGTGGCATCTCGACATGCTGGATAGAAGTAGTTCTAAATGGCCTGGTCTACTTTAGAAAGAGAATAGAGGCCTCTGATTGCCTGGGGAGCATTGGGATGCTGTTGATAGAATTTCTGGACTAAGGCAGGGGCATGGACATTCTCTTGTGGCTCTCAGGAGATGTCCTTGATTTCATAGCCCTTCCACTCAACCTTGAACTGAAGCTTGTTCCTAAAGAGTTGGCTGTCTAGGATTGGCTCCACTTCATACTCTTCTTAGTTGTCTACCAGAACTGGAGGTGGAGGTGGCTATAAGTGTAGACCTGGGATTGGATCCTCTGATGCAGAAGAGAGCTTCACCACATTGAAGACTGGATGGAGTCGACTCATTCCACTAGGCAGCTTGAGTCAATAGGCTAGTGGGCCTACTTGCCTTACTATAGGAAAGGGTCCTAGATGACAATGAGAGAGCTTTTGAGAAGGTCAGGTAGTAGCAATGTCAGAGGCATCCAGATAAACTCAATCTCTAGGCTTGTACTTGGGGGCTGGAGTTTATCCACAATCATAGTAGTGGGCCATGTCATCCTTTGCCTTAGCTAAAGCAGCCTTGGCTTCCTCCTAGGCTGTCTTCATCCAATCTATGAACTTGTTGACAGCTTCATTCTCTGAAGGTTGTCTACAAGGCTCAAATCTCATCCAAGGATGTTAACCAGTATCTAGAAAGAAAGGAGACATCTGGGTGGCAGCATGTATATGGTTGTTGTATTGAAACTCTGCCTCTGGCAGAGCAAGTAGTGTGTGTTGAAATAAAATGAGCACACTTGCCACAGAGATCTACTACCACCATGATTGCATCATATCTATGAGAATCTATGCAACTCGATGATGAAGTCTACCAAGGCCACACTCCAATGCTTAGCTGGAATGGGCAAAGGATGAAGCTGTCCTATAGGAGGCTGGTGACAAGGCTTAGTCTGAAGGCAGAGATCATAGGTGGAGGTGTAGAAGCCAATATATTGTAACATTTGAGGCCACCAGTAATTCCGGGAGACCAGCTCCAGTGTCTTCCATCTGCCAGGGATGACCTGCAACCCAAGAGTCATGATGCTGCTCCACAATCTGCCTCTGGAGGTCTGGCAGGTTGGGAACATAAATGCATCTCTGGAAGGTGAGAAGACCATTCTCCAAAGACCAATTGTCAGTGTGGACAGACTTCACTCTGGTTTTCTCTCAAGCATGCAAGGCCAGGGCAGCCTTGGCTATCAGATCTTCTTGAGTGCCCTCCTAGTTACCTCAGCAGATGTCTCAAAAGATGCTCACTTCTTCTCCCTGGCCAACCACACCCTCTAGAGCATGGATAGCAAACAGTTCTGGCTTCAGGAGTACAATATTGTTATTGTCGCTAGCTCCTGAACCATGGTCTGCTCATCTAGAAAGTGCATCTGGCTTGCTCATGCTCCATCTGGGTTTGTGATGTAGAGAAAAGTCAAAGTTGGCCAGATACAAGGACCATCGAGCCTGTCAGCAGTTAAGTTTCTTGGCCATCTGAAAGTACTCTAAGTTCTTGTGATCAGTCCACACCTCAAATTTATGCCTAGCACCCTCAAGGAAATGTTGCCACTCCTCAAATGACAAATAATAGCTAGCATCTCCTTGTCATGGATCTCATAATTTCACTCCATGGCATTGAGACTCTTGGAGTAGAAAGCCACAGGATGCCACTTACCATTCTCTTTTGACTGTTGAGAGGGGACAGCTCCAGTAGCAAAATCTGAGCTATCAGCTTCAACATAGAAGGGAAAGTCATCATCTGGGAATAGGAGGACAGGCTTTGAAGTGACAGTCTGCTTGAGGACATCAAAGGCTGTCTGCTGCGCTACATCCCAGTGCCAAGGAGTGTCCTTAGTGGTGAGATTGAAGAGAGGCTAGGCATGGTGTGAGCAATCCTGAATAAACCTCTGGTAGAAGTTGGTGAAGCTCAGGAAGGCCTGAACCTCCTTCTTGTTCTTAGGCTCTGGCCACTCTGCCACACCAGCCACCTTGACTGGATCCATCTCAGTCATTCCATGAGAGATGATTAGTCCAAGATATTCAACCTTAGTCTGCTCAAACTTGCACTTCTCTGGCTTAAAATAGAGCTGGTGTTGGTGAAGATGTTCCAGTATGATGCAATGCTCCTCTAGAGTCTTGGTATAGATGAGGATATCATCGAGATATATACACACAACACCTTCTACTATGAGGTCTTGGAAAATGTTGTTCATCATGGTCTGGAAGGTGGCAGGGCTATTAGTGAGGCCAAAGAACATTACTAGAGGTTCAAAGAGTCCATGATTTGTTCAAAATGCTGCCTTCCACTCATCATCTTCTTTCATGTGCACATTGTTGTAGCCCCAGCAAACGTCCAACTTGCTGAAGTAGCATGCACCTCGGAAGTTGTTGACAAGCTCTGAAATAAGTGGTAAGGGTAGCAATTCTTCACAATTATTGCATTCAAGACTCAATAGTCTTAAACCAGATGTAGAGATCCATCCTTCTTTTTGATAAAGAAGACTGGAGAGGCCATTGGAGACTTTGAGGGGTGGATGCAACCAGAGTCTAAATTCTCTTGCAAAAAAGCATCAAGCTCATCCTGTTCTCTGGGAGAAAGAAAATAGACCTTGCAGCTAGAGGGCTCAGCATTAGGTGTGAGCTCAATAGCATGGTCCCACTGCTTATGCTCTGGCAGGGAGTTAAATGATGCCTTAGAGAAAACATTCTCAAAGTCTTGCAGGTGATGAGGAACTGCATCTTGAAATGACTTAGAAGCAGAGTTAGCAGCAAATGCCTGAGTTAGCTACTGAGAAGTAGTTTGGCTAGCTCTAATTTCTGCTCCAGTTGGTAGAGGTCATAATGTAGTTGCATAAATCCTACCTATCTCAATAGCCTTGTCTGAGCATACCCAAATTCATCCTTGCATCCATCTTCTATCTGGGCTTCACTCACTACACCTCAAACATCCTCATAGAGGGCCTCTCTATAAGAGAACCCCAAAGGGGGGGAGATCCAGTAGGTTGAGGTCTGCAAAGGGAAGATGTTCAACTTGGCAAGCCCAGATAGCAGCACATGCACAGACCGACTCTCTACACTCCTCTCTCTAACTTCCTTGGCACATGTGGAACACTATCAAGGGCAGCAGCTCATACTCACCTTACTCTTGGCCCAGTCAATTTCAGGATTGTGATTATGCAGCCAGGAGAACCCAAGTATCATGTCCTGCTTTTCTAGGCTGGTGACCGCAAAGACAGCACACTCTGAATGAGTCTGATAATGAAGGACTAAATCCACCACTAAGCAGATGGATCCAGCTTCATTGAGTATGCTGTCAATGTTATAGACTGGAATAAGGTGAGAGAGGGGTTAGATAGTGTAATGTAGTTACAATAGTAAGAATTCTAAGTCCTTAGTTACACGAGTGAATCAGACTAGCGTCTTGATTTCAGCTATGTAACCACAAGAAAAAGAACTAAAACTCCAAATAACTATAAACACTAGGATAAATGCAATGTTATGTTGCATAATAACAAAATATATAAGATAATATCAACTTGGGCCATTACATGCCCCCCATTGAGATCGTTATCATGATCTAACATATCCATACTGCATTGAGGGCTCAGTTGCTGCCTCGGTGCAGTCTCATTTTTTTTTTTTCATGCGGGGCAGTATTGCTGCCTGTCCATCTTCATCTCTCAATATTGCTGGGTGCTACTGTGCCACTCTCCTGTGAGCTGGGTTCCAATCTACACTGAATATCCTGATGGGGTGGGCAACTGGCTAGGAGCCTTGCCCATTCTGCTGCCACTTCCATCCCTTGAGTCAACGTTAGTTGACGAAGATAGTTGGGCATCCACGACCTCTTTGGGTGCAGCTATTTCTGTATCCTCTAGGGCAACGTTAGTCGCCTCGGTGTCCACAGGGTGCCCCAGGGGTGTCAGGATAGGAGGAATGTCCTCTTGCAGCCTTATCCGCAAGTACTCAAAGTTGGGGTTAGTACCAATATAGTAGTACATTCCCTTGCTCTGTATGGGCATGCTTGCCCTCTCTTCCTCATGGATCTTAAATAACAGTCAATATCTATCGTCTGCATCCATCTCATGCCACCTGTCCCAGTTTGGGATTGCAGGAGGCATGCTGTACATGGCCAAGCAATGATGTCGCTCGTTATTGGCTGCATGGAAGACGTCGAGCGATATGGTGGGTTTGAAAAAGTGCTGCTCCATGTACACCAGACTGTAGGTGTATGCATGGTCTACCTATTCTACTGAGATGCAATTCTGAAGAAGCACTCGAATGGCATCATTGTCGCTGAAATTTTGCGACGTGCTTTTGGGCATGTATACTCGATGACACTCAAAGTTTTTCCTGCCCAACAGCTGGAATGGGTGTTGAGCATCCTTCTCATTGAAGGCTGCTACAGCCTCTCGATACAATTCAGGTCATGTGAACACCAGTGCCAGCTGTTGCACTATGGTGGGTCAACCCACTCCACTGGCACATACTGCCCATGCCAATGCATAACCAAAGAGCGTACGGTAGTGTATCTGGTATGCTAAGTCAAAGGCCAGACTGGTAAATGCATTATCCAGGCCTGGACGGCCAAATACAATGGTGTACTGCGCCAGTGTGTTGAGGTCAAATGGTTGCACAGGCAGAAGGGGATGCATAGCCATGAGTTGCAAGCTGCCATCTTCCTTGTGTGTTGTCAACTGAGGGGGTATGGTCACCCACTCCATCATGGTGTCATCCTCAGAAATGCCCAGTTGTTGAGGGTCTACTGGTGACGCAAACCTTGCGTCGTCCAGCACATACCTCATAGTGTTGTCTCTGAAGTCAGTCTCAATCATCTTAGCAAAGTGCTGGAACTCTGTAAACAGCATGTACGCCACAATGCATTCCTGCCATGGAGCATGCTCATTAGACAAGTACTTGAATAGCCTGTCTAGCTTATGCAGGTTCATGGGGAATTCCTGTGGCACATGCTTGTATACCATGGTGCACAGTATGGCCACACTCTTCTGGTATCGCTGCTCAAAATATGAGGCCTTATTGACCTCGTTCTCAAAGAAAATCGCATTGGAGTAAGGGGACCAGTAGAAATACTCTCCCAGACCCCCCACAAAACAGGAGTTGCGTTGCTCCACATTATGGGTGTTCCAAACGTATGCTCCTAGCAAGTCAGGAATTCTCCTGGACTGCAACTTAGCCTGTTGCTCCATGAGGTGTTCTGCCTCCAACTTCCAATTTGCCTTCTTTTTGCATGCCTGCGCAAGATATAGCTATCTCTCCAGGCAATCCATCGAGGACTCTCCGGGCCTACTCTCTTCACCTTCCAACATGGATGAGGATGAATCCTGCCTGTAATCACTGTCCTTGTCCACTACGTCTCCAAAGACTGCCTTAGCCTTGCCTTTACCCTCTTCCTTCCTACTGGGGGCAGGCCGTGGGTCACTCAGAACCAGTGCTAGGAAAAACATGTTGGCTGGAGTGGGCAGAAGCTCTGGAAGTACAAATTGTAGCTGGGCAGGTCCTGCCCCAAACAGAACATTGGCAGGAAAATTTTGTGAGACCAGCTTGCTCACATCAACCAGGCACCTGGGCCCCCATCTCCTCGCTGGCACTGCCATCACAGAGCTTGGTGCATGCATTGAAGCCTCAATACCCTTATTGGGTGCACTTGGCACCCCCACTCTCCCAGCTAGTGTCCCACTTACTCTCACCACCAGTTCCTCCACCCTGCAGACCCCCATACTTTCTGCGGTCAACACTTCTCCTGCCTTCATATCTTCATCCCGGCCCTCCACTATAAGCCCAGTGAATGGCCCCTCCACCAACTCCACTAGCGGCTTCTTCAGCTGCTTCTTGCACACTCGTGGTATATCACCATGCTCTTCCTCTGCTACTTTAGCCCTCTTGGGCTCACTCTTGCAGTCCTCTGTCTGGCTCTGCATCTTGTGCTTCTGCGCATTCAATAACTGCTGCAGTGCCATCTGCTGCTGACATTGCAGATTATCATTTTCATCCAGCAGGCCCACTCAACACCATCATCATGAGCGGATCGCTCAAAAACTCAGCATCCAAGGGCACAGAGTATCCTGCTGCCCCCAATCTCCACCGCATAGCCTCTTGCATTTCCTCCTCAGCCTCTACTGGCTCTTCCACCCATCCCCTGCCCTTCTCCCACCCACTTCTCATGGTGATCAGGGCTTTTGGCATCTCAGCGCCAGGAGATTGAGCAACTGGAGTCTTCACTGTACCCTCCTGCGTCCAGTGTACCCACAACTCCCTTCCAACATTTTGCAATTGCCATGGTGCCCACAGAGGCACTTGTGGTGCTAGGGAGGCTCCCATGTACCCTCTCAGCACATACTGCACCACTCTCTGTAGTTGTGGAATCAATTGCACCACTCCCCTCAGGTGTGGGTAATAGTACTGCAGTACATTCTGCATCTCATCATCGACCTCCATAGGTACTGGGCCAACTGGGCCCAACATCACCTGTAGATACCCCCACTGGGTAGCTTGATAGTATGGTTGTCCCAGGGGACCTTGCTGATACCGTCCTCCCACATAAAGCATTTGTGCAGGTGATGCCTGCATTGGCTGCTGCCCAAACTCTTTGTAACTCTCTTCCTCATAGTCCACTGGGTCATGCCCAGTTCCCCCCCTCCTCAAGCCTGCGCTCGAACTCTCAGGCTGTTTGCATCCCTAATAATATGACATCTCACGATAAATTGCGGGGGAGCAGACTGAAATCAAGAGAAAAGAAAAAAAAATCTCTTTGCGTTATACTGCTGACAAACTCAGCCATGCTGACATAACCCTGTCTGCGTATGGTCACACTCCACCATGTCACCCCTGTGACCCCCATCACCCTCACCACTGCCAGAACCAGCGGCCCGGCTCGACCACCTCCTTCACGTGTCACCCACACGTCTTGCTAGATCCTGCGGATGGCCAACACCCTGCAGCTCCAGGTAACAGCTCAGAGCCTCTAATTCTGCGCAACTGTGCAATGGCTCCCACGTCGTGTCCCCCAGACTCCAACAAATCTCAAGTTTGAGGCCTCCCCATGCCATCCACCGATGGCCAATGATCTCATCCACAAACCACTCCTGATCCTTGGCAGCCCCAAAGTCATAGGGTTCCAGGGTGGCCCTGTTAGGAAAGAGTGCATCATTGCTCAGACTGTAAGGTTGTAGCAATGACACATGAAACTTAGGCACAATCCGCCTCTTCTGCAATGTGTCAGGTTCCGCTGAATCGGGGGCTTTCCGGGAAAGCGACGCCCTTACGA
>QFEW01000157.1:6756-36307 GCA_003316525.1 Termitomyces eurrhizus
CCTTCACTCTCCTTTCATTCATTTCCTTATTTCTTCTGACATTATTTCATTTTACTGTTTCTATTCTTTCAACACTATCTGTTAGTACTACTCTCAGCTCTTGAGATGCTCTGGTTTTTTAGCTACCATTCAGACAAGTGTGGGTTAATTTGGGTGTATGGTAAGGCATGAAGTTTGAGGAATTTATGACTTGAGGGCCAATTCATGTATAGCGTGAGGTTGTGTGAGAAATAGTGATATTTCTGAGTCCAGAGTTCTTGAGCTGACCTCCCAAGAGAGAGGCCAAAGCTCAAGCTAACTACAAGAGACTGACTAGGTGCGAGTAGAAGTAGGTAGAACAGAATGAATTGGAGTAGGGATGGCAGGTGGGGATTTGAACACGCGACATGAAAACTAATCCGACAAGAGTCTGTGAGCACAGTGTGAGACGATGTAAGACTAATGGTTTGTAATGTACCTGTGAGCGCAGTGTGAGACAACAAGGTCATAGTGGCCGCGCTTGCTGTCTAATTTACTTTGGGGAGACAATGGACAAAGGAGATGAGATAAGATGTGATATGTGAAATAAAGAGAAAGAGATAAGATGATTAGATGCCCGAATTAACCCTGGGCAACCACTCCCCCACACTTGCCCGATCCATTAATTTGGGCATATGGTAAGGCATGAAGTCTGAGGAATTTATGACTTGAGGGCTGATTCATGTATAGCATGAGGTTGCATGAGAAATAGTGATATTTCTGAGTCCAGAGTTCTCGAGCTGACCTCCCGAGAGAGAGGCTGAAGCTCAAGCCATGGCAGTGTAGCCCCGGAGAGCTGGAGGTTCGAAAGAGGCAACCTGAGAGTGGGCCAAATGAAGGAGGAAAGAGAGGTGAAGGACCCGGTTGGGGTCGTTTTCTATATAAAGCTTGTAGGTGTTGCTGTGCCACCGTCCCAAGAGCTGGATTTTGTAGTCAGAATATCCTGCTGCTGCCACTTTGGAAGCTGCTCCCCTGCGGAAACTGTGGCCAGTGTATGCCTCAGGTTTGAAACCTGCAAATGTGAGAGCCTTGCGGATGCTCTTGATGAAGAAGTCGTAGGATAGGGGCTTTCCGTTGGGCTGCTCGAATAGGGGTGCATTGGCAGCACGGGGAAGCTCTGCAAAGAGGGCTTTGAGGGTGGTGACGGGGCAAGTGGGGTAGCTGGGTGCTGCAGCCACAGTGATGGTGACACCTCAGCGGAAGGAGTCTGTTTTAGAGGCCGGCAGAGTGATGCAGGCATGTGTGGCATGCTCGCAACTTGGGAGGAAGGAGATGTTGCTTCGAGAAAGGTTGAGGCCAGAGTTGTGCTTGCCTCCCTTGACGGTTGTGAACTCGCCGCTGTATAATAGGCCTGCATAAGCGAGGCAGCACACCACATAGATAGTCATGTGTCCAGGGGCTGTTCCAGGCCAGAGCTGGGCAAGGAGGGCTGTGAGGATGGGGAGGGTGATGGATGGGCTGCACGGGGCAGTGTTCCTTTTCTCTGTGGTAGCGCTTGATGCCATGGATGAGTCGTTGGATGAGCGCCACTTCAATGGCATCAAAGGGTAAGCCGGTGTCAGTGTGGAGGGACTTGATGGCTGTGAGGTATGCCTTGATCGTCTTGGGCTGGATGCATCCACCAAGACTTGCTACCCATGAGAGGATTGCTGGCTGGGAAGTGGGGAGTATGAAACTGTCGGGGTTGTAGAGGCTGTGGAGTTGGACATGGAGGAGGAATTGTCATTGGCCAGTTGAGTATGTCTTCCTGGTGCTTGCCACAAGGCCGTGCCAAAGGTAGAATGAGATGGTTTTTGGGAGATGTCGATTTTGGGCATACCACCAAGTTGGAGGCGCTTCGAGCTGGGCTTTGGGTTCAGCCAGGGAGCAATTGTGAACATGCGTAAAAAGAAGAAACGGGAGGCAGCGTCAGCAACGAAATTTTCAGAGGAAGATAACCAACAGGAGGAGAAAGAAATCAAGGTGGCAGGCTAGGGCTATCAGGTGGTGGATGAACTTCATTGTTGGCGCTGACCAGACGGTGGTGCTGCAGATCGTGTTGAAGATGGCCTTGTTGTTGACATGGAATACGACGTGGAGCCCCCTCAGGTTGTGGCCCCAGCAAAGTACTGCGTAGATGACCACAAACATCTCCTTTACCTGGATGTGTTCAGTACGGAGTTGTTGAGGGCAGTGTGCCGAGAACCATTCTTGGCCAAAGTAGCTGCCAAGACCTTTGGCACCGCTGGCGTCAGTGAAGATGTTGACTGTCAGGTGAGAAGGTGAGATGAGGCATACGCCGTTCCAGCCAAGCGTGATCTGCTGCCACCATTCAAGATTGCATTGTGCAGGCTTGGGAATGTGGTGAAATGTAAACCAAGCTGGTGGAAACGAGGTTGCAAAGTCATACAGGCCACGCAGGAAGGTGCAAGATAGAGGGATGACTTGCGATGCAAACTGGAGGAAGCCCGTGAGTTCCTCCAGCTCACATTGTGTGCATGAGGAGTGCATGGCCCAGTCGTCGAGGAGGCCAGTGAGATGGGTGAGTTTGTCACTGGGAAGATGCACTTCCATAGCGACAGAGTTGAGCTTGAGGCTGGGCCAACAATCTTGGAGGGCTGGAAAGTGAGCCCTAGTTGAACACCAAGTTGTGTGGCCCACGTGAGGGCTTTGTGGACAGAATTGAGGGGGGAATCAGGGGTGAATATGGCAAGGAAGTCATCAAGATAGTGTTGTAAGTGGACGGGGATGTTATTCTGTAGAATCCAGTGCAGCACCTTGGCAAACAGGTTGAAGATGTATGGGGCTGAGCAGCAGCCAAAGCCCAGGACGATGTCATAGTAGAGATTTCCCATCCATGTGAAGCCCAGCAGGGGCCAGTCTTCAGCACGTACTGGTATGTAGCAGAAAGCCACCTCAAGATCTAGCTTGATCATCAGGGACCTGGGCCCTGATGCAGCTAGATTGGCGATGGCCCGATCAGCCATGTCGTAGTCGATGACAGCCTCCTTGTCAGCAATGCTGTCATTGACCAAAGCATTCTTCAGCCAGGAAAGGTGATGGATGTGGTGGATCTTTGAGGATCATTTGCATGGGACAGCCCTAAGTGGTGAAACATGGAAGTTGGGGAAGGGGGGGAAGGAGAATGGGTTATGTGTACAGCCATTGTCAACCTGCGAGGCAATGTCATCAGAGAGGAGGTCTGAGACAGAGGGGCTGGCAAAGGCTGACTTAAGGTTTGGGCATGTTTGGGATAAGCAGCGGTCACCTGAGAAACCCAGGCTGGGGCCATAATGTATTATGTGTATGATAGTAGATACAAATGATTGATCGGAGTAATCTCGTAAATAGTGGGTCCATGCTTCCATGTTGAGCATGGACAACACATGCAGGAGGTGTGACATTGATTGGAGGGGCGTTCGCGTGTAGGGCAGTGTTGGGACGTGCTGGGGGGTGAGGAAGTGAAGGGTCAAGAGGAGTCAAGGGAGAAAAGCTGAGGACGGGTAGAGCATCGCCCAGAGACTGGCCCGGGCAAGCAGACGTGTGGTGGGAGGGGCTACTCGCCCTGCTGGTGGCTCAGTTTTTGTGCTGATGCTTTCCGTGATTGGTCTTCCCGCATGTGGAGCAGCTATGTGGGTGGCCCCATGGGCAGGGGGATGTTGTGCAGCAGCCATTGTTGTACTTCTGGCATGTCTCAGTGGGATTGGATGGGGTGCGCACCACTTTGTGGGCATGGCCTTGCGATAAGCATAAATGTGTTTGCTCAGGAGATTGGTGGCAGGCATGCCCCAGCCCAAGTAGTCTCCCACAGCCATCTCTGATTGGTGGTGATTAAAGAATACTGAATGGTATTGGTAGACTGCTAACTATTCATATTCCACGGTGAGTTCGATCAGGTGGGCAGTGTACTTGTAGAACACAAAGGGGATGGTGTCTGACTTGGAGAGATGGAAGCTGAGGACGTTGAAGAAGCGCTGGAGGGGGACGAGAACGGAGAAGGGAGATTTGCATTCTTTCACAGCCTTGTTGCTGATCTCAAACTGGTTGGTGGAGCCGTTGAAGGCATAGGCCACCTCCCTGTTGCAGTTTGCTGAGTTGAGTTTGTGGAGATCAGAGGCCTTGAAGTCGTGGGTGACAATAGCCACTATAACCGCTGCCTCAATATCTGGGAAATATGCACAAATGGAAGTGGGGGTGATGATGGACATACCGTTAGCTGTTACTGCTGTGATGGGTGGCACGAACTCTGGTATGTGGGCTGCCAGAACTGTGGTTGGGGCAGCTGTGCCTTTGCTCACATCCATTTTTTGAAGCATCATTTCGACAAGTAAGCCAAGATCAGAGACTGATGCGCTTAACACATTGAACGTGTCAACAGAGACTGCAGGGGTGGGGTCACTCATCACGAGAGCTGGAGGAACAGGAGACTGGGAGGCTCTGAGGAAGCGGCCGTTAGGTGCATGAGGAGATAGATTCGTGAGGTTTCTAGAGGAACTGCTCATGCACTAGTTGGTGGAGTACGGATTGACTAGATTTGAATGTGTGATGTGAAAACTAATCCAACAAGAGTCTGCGAGTGCAGTGTGGATTTGAACACACGACGTGAAAACTAATCTGACAAGAGTCTGCGAGCGCAGTGTGAGACGATGTAAGACTAATGGTTTGTCACGTACCTGCAAGCGCAGTGTGAGACAACAGGGTCATAGTGGCCACGCTCGCTGTCTAATATACCTTGGGGAGACAATGGACAAAGGAGACAAGATAAGATGTGATAAGTGGAATGTGATATGTGAAATAGAGAGAAAAAGATAAGATGATTAGATGCCTGAATTAACCCTGGGCAACCACCGCCCCACACTTGCCCAATCCACCTTTCAGCATCACTTCCAGACTGCTTATATAAGCCGGAGTTTGCCTTTCTGACTTTTAAAGTCCGGAGTTTTCCTGCCTTGTTTGCACAGTTGTTTGGTTAGTCAATTTTTGAGTTTTTAAGGTTTTGTTGTACTGTACAGTTGTTTCCCATGCTTCAGAAGCCCCAGAAGCATCCAACCTGGCATAGAGAATACCTAGATTTGTTCCCTTTGGATCTCCCTCTGCCAGGTGAGTAGTTATTATGATATTATCAGTACATACTCTAATACACTTTGGATCTCCCTCTGCCAGCTGTGTGACTGAACCACAGCCTCTAGAGGTCACCCTTACAGTAGGAAGCACTCTGAAATATGTTGTTGCTCAACAATAGCAAGGTTGTCCTGACTTTGCATCAGATTGACAAGGTTCTGGTATTGTAACTCCATAATGAGGAGCCATATTGTTTCATTGTGAAGAGCTTCATCCATTTATTGTGTGAACATCTGAAACTCTATGATGAGCATGTATGCAACAATTCTGTTGTGGCATGGGACATGGTTGATTTATATAATATTTGTCAGGGGACTCCTCATTTCTTCCTGCTTTCACTCTTCATTCCTTCATTCTCTCTTTATTCATTCTGGGCCCCATCAAACAGGTCACCCTCCTGCAGGAGGCCTTGTCTACATACTGTTCCCAGTCTGAACCTCTACCCACCACTGCTGGGCAAATCATGAACACCATCTGACATGTGTTCAATATTGGGGCAATTAATGCTGATCTTTTCACATGCATCACACTCTTAAACAGCCTCAATGACCCCTTGTTTGAGGCCCTTCAGAACTCCATATTGATGCTTCTCAGCAAAAGCACAATGGAGTCACCTTGCCAGCCAACTGACATTCACCTGCTAATGGAGAATGCACAGAACATCTTTAATGCCAAGGCCAACTCTGCTCATGCTGCTGCCCTCAACGTGAAAGGAGGAGCAATATCCCATAGCACTGACCAACCTGGACATAATTATGGTCTGGGTGCAGTCTGCTTCAAGAATTGCAATTCATGTAAGTGGCCATGCCAAGGACACATGAAGCAGTTCTGCATTCAGAAAAGTGGTGAGATGGCTGGAAAGTCTGTTGCCAGTGCACAAGCCACCTAGAGAGCCTTTAAGAATAAGGAATCTCCCAGTGACAACACTCCTGCAAAGTCTTATGTTGCTCTCACCAGAATCAATGGGAAGCTATGGTATGTTAATCCAACAAATCTTGGCCAACTCCCTGCTCCACCAGAGACTGCAGCAATTGCCAACCTGAAACTTTTCCAGGAATCAGGGCTTCCATCAGATCACATCACAGAGTACTGGGAGCATGTGAGCTTCACAGCCATGGAGGAAGCCAGGGCAACCATAGACTGGAACAGAGACTCCACAGATGTAGACAATTGGATACTGGCCATGGACATAACACTATCTGCACAGCCAAAACACACTCTGTTTACCTCCCCAATGACCCCATTCCTAGTAAATTCAGGGGCAACAGTCCATATATCTCCTTATTACAACGACTTCCTCACTTTACCTCACCCAAAATCAATGCCTCTATTCCCTAAAGCTCAGCTCCACCCTCACTGAACATTGTATATATGCTGCCCAGCACACTACAGACCTAGAAGTTTGGCATCATTACTTCAGCCATGCTAATTACCAAATGGTCATGGATATGGCAAAGTCTGGTCTCATCGCAGGTGTGCCCTCTATCTTCAGCTCTAAAAACCCCAAGTGTGACTCATGCATCCTCAGCAAACAGACTCAAAATGCTGTGCCTAAGGTGCAAGAAGAGGGGCAAAAGGCTACATGGAAGCTAGAGATCATATGGGTAGATCTGGCAGAACCACAGGCAGTAGTGTCTCAAAATGGATATAGATATATAATGAATCTGGTTGATGATTATACCAGTGAACATTGGTTGATCCTCCTTTAGCAAAAAGGTGAAGCATTTACTCACCTTAAAGCATGGCAAATGGCATAGGAAAGCAAGATTCAATTTAAACAGAATGTGTCACGATGGAGAACTCAATAGGCATCAGATGGAGCAATGGCTTTTGTTGCAAGGAGCAGAACAACAATTCAGTGTGGCATATACATTGGCACACATTGGGCATGTAAAAAGAATTCATCATACTCTTATGAGCAAGGCTCAAGCAATGCACATAGCAATGGACTGTCCAGCAAACCTGTAGGATGAGTTTTACTTAATAGCCTCACATCTTCATAAACATGCACTCACAAAATTCCTAAAGGATATCACTCCCATTTGTATATGCACAAAATTGGTTGCAAAGCCTTTGTCTTGATACTGGCTGAACACAATCCAAAATTCTATGTGTGCTCAATTGAATGCATTTGAAATGAATATGCTAGAAATTTGAAGGCTTACAGATGCTATAAGAAAAAGACCAGAAAAATTTACAAGACCTACCATGTAAAATTCCACAAAAGCCATGAAGGATTTGCATCCACTCAAACACCTGCTGCTCAAGAGTATCTCACTAACAAAACTACACCATACATTCATAATGATCCTGAGCCCACCTTCTTTGATGACTATCTCTATCCCATAAATCCAGTTCAAAGTCAGCTGCCTCCTCAAAGCAATCAGCAGGACTTACCAAAACACAATGATGCTCTGTTTCCTCTGGTCCCACAGTTGCAACAATCCAGCTGCATACCCACTCCAACCAAAAAGACAGCCCCAGACAATCCACCTGTTTTCTGAGTACAAAGAGCTGTGCAAGAATTGATTGAGGCAGGAGAATGAGTCTGTACTTGATGACTACAGGTAAACAGTCAGGAGCTGGGAATAGCTGATCCAACTGGGGCAGATTTAGATCAGGGCCTGGACCCACAAGATCTTGCCAATGTCACTTCCATTGAGGACCTGGAACATCTACTTGCCTTGATCAAGGACCCACAGTACAACCCTGTAGCATTCAACATCAGTGATTAACCTCAAACATGGGTGGAGGTAAAGGAATCAGGTGACTCAGGCAAATGGGAAGTGGCATACTGTGACAAAATCAATTCTCTATAAAAGATGGGTGTATATAAGCTAGTCCCATGCTTGGCTGTCCCAATAGGACAAAAGGTGAGGACAGGGCAACCTGTCTTTAAGATCAAGCAAGATGAGTATGGGAGGGCTGTAAGATTTAAGGTGAGACTTGTGTTCAGAGGTTATGAGCAAATTTATAGACAGGATTACACAAAAACAACTTCACCAACTGCATGCATCAAATCCTGGTGCATTCTCCTCCACCTTGTGGCTACAAAAGGCTGAGATGCCATTCAGGTCAATGTCAAGACCACCTTCCTTTATGGTATCCTCCCTGATGAAGAAATTCAGTTCATGAAACAACCTGAAGGTTTTAAGGAGGAGGGGAAAGAGGACTGGGTGTGGATGTTGGTACATAGTCTGTATGGAATGAAGCAAGCAGGGAGGATATGGAACAAGACAGTGAATGATAACATGACAATGTGGGGGTTCAAATGGCTACCATGCGAGTCCTGCATCTATTACAGAGTCACTAACCAGGGCACAGTCATTGCAGCGGTGCATGTGGATGATTTCTTATCAATCACTAGCACAAAAGCAGAGAATGAGCACTTCAAAGCCCAAATGCATGAAGTATGGACAATTTCTGATCTGGGACTACCATGTTTTGTTGTGGGGATAGCAATCAAATTGGATCACTCAAACAAACTGGTAAAATTGTCCCAGACAGCGCTCATCAACAAGGTAACCAAGCAGTTCAGACAGAAGAATGCAGCACCCCTATCCCTACCCATGGATCCCAATTCAAAGGTCAGATGAATTGACTGCAAAACCCTTCCTCAGGAGGAGCAATGCACCCTGGAATGTACCCCCTACCACCAACTAGTTGGAGGTCTACTCTACATAGCCATATTGACTTGCCCAGACATAGCCTTCAGGCTCCAACAGCTGACCCAATATCTCAATTCCTATAGCACTCTATACTGGAATGCAGCCATACAGCTGGTCAGATACCTGAAAGGAACCTGTGACCTTCAGCTTCATCTCAGCAGACACTACATTTCTCTTCCTATATTAACTCTCCACCCTGACATACCATATTATAGATATATAAACCTGCTACCAGACATTGTGCATACCCTCAGTCAAGTATACGAGACTGAGGGTAAGCAATCACATACTCAGAATGATGGACATCATGCTAATAGCTATACCTAGTCGCATTACTTGCTTGTGTGATCTAGGCGTTAACTTCTAACAAATATGGACTAGATAGAAACACACCCTCAGTCATTTATATGGGACTGAGGGTGAGCAAACATTTACTTTACTGTAACTACAATTACTGACAGTAACATTACAGTATCATAACTGATATTGTATAGGTCCGAATTCTAACACCCGTTACCTAGTAAACTTGTCTTCATCTAGGTGTAGTGCCCCGCTTTTGTCAAGACTCTGCCGCTACCATCCACGTCAGCGCCTTGTGGTATGGATCAGGCTGTTGGGCCACATGGCCACATGGCCACCGTCACTTTGTCTTATCACACATATCACACCATCATCTTTGTATGCCTCCCCTTTGTTTATTTCATTTCTTTGTTACATACTTATATATATACTGCTACGTACATGGACGAACCCTCAGTCACTCATACTGGACTGAGGGTACGTTGACATATTTCTACACACAGATTAATTATACTAAAGTTGTACCTCTAGAATCGTATACTTACAGTTGGATATTAGGTACGATGCAATATAGTCACTCATACTGGACTGAGGAATCGTATACTTACAGTCGGATATTAGGTGCTAAGTTCTAACAGGTTATGGGCCATTGTGGTGCTCCTTGAAACACCACATGATGAACTTTTTTTTGCACCCACATATCACGTCTATCACACTTCAGGACCTACTCCACGATCAATCAATCATCACCAGTTGATCCTATTCTCGCGCAACAGCTGAGGTCCCCTTGTTCTTTCTGTTGCCTTTTTTCGTAAAAATAATGCAACGAGTTCTACTTATCATCTCACTACTATGTCTCTCCTGCAGTCTGCTGACGTGTCTTATCCGCGTATCCGTCCTGCTAAATTGAACGCTCATTGGCCAGCCTCCATTTGATCATGCCACTGGAGAATTCAGCAAGTGGTCCACTAAACTCGAGATCTTCCTTCAACAGAGCGGTCTCAATCGCTATATCTTTGCACCAGTGACCAGGCCTGATCGCCTCATCGCACAACCTGACCCCAGCACCGAGTCCAATGCCTATGCCAACTGGTTATCCAACAATGACTTGATCATCGGCGTCATTTGCACTGCAGTATCAGATGCGGAACAGGAGGGTTTAGCCACAGACGGCACAGCCAAGGAGTGCTACGATGCACTGAAGTCTCGAGCTCATCGTGAGGGACCAGTCAAACAGGTCACTTTGATCCGTGAGGCCCTGTCCACTTACACCCCTGTTTCTGAGCCAATCAAGAATACTGCGTGGAGTATTTGTGAACTTATTGATAGAGCCTTTGCCATTGGTGATATAGATAAGGATCTTCTCAAATGCATCGCTTTACTGAATTCTATCAACGACAAATCGTTTGAATCAGTCCAGACCCAAGTTTCTCAGGGACTCGCCAACTCTACCAAAGATAGAGTGTACACTTCCACCGACATTCAGAAGCTTTTCCAAACCATTGACAGCCTCGCCTCTCTTTTGAGACCCCCTTCCAACACCGCCTTAGTTGCCAAATCTTCCACTCGCTCTCACAATCATGGTCCAAATTTCCTGTGCTGCGAGATATGTTATCAACTTGGCCTTAACTGCCGAGGACACACCAAAGCCTGGTGCATAAAGCCAGGGAGAGGAATGGCCAGCAAGACTATTGAGGAGTCAAAGGCTGTACGCCTAGCAGTGCAAGGAGGAGGTACTAAGTCAGGAGGAGGGAATAACAAGTCAGGAGGAGGATTGAATACAAAGACCAGTATCACAGTCAAAGGACTTGATGGACAAGCATACGTCGTCAACACATCACACCTTCAGAAAATCCAGGTCGACAACACAAAAACAGACTCCACAGAGTTCACCGGCGTCGCATCATCTGTCTCCCACATCAATTCTACTGACTTCTTTGAGTATGAAGGATTCATGGCTATCGAAAGTGACGTAAACGACTATGGTAACAATCTCCGAGTATCCATCGACTGGGGGGACAATGTCGCTAAAGACTGTGAAACCATTTTCGCAACTACAGTCATCACCCCTCTCAACCAGATCAATCGCACCTGCTAGTTTCCCTCAACAAAAAACCCTTCTACCTTGATTCAGGGGCTACGGTACATATCTCCCCATGTAGATCCAACTTCATCACCTTACAAGCAATACCACCTCAAGCAATCAAAGGCATAGGCAGTTCATCTATAGCAGCGATTGGCATCGGAAAATTACGACTTCACATACAAAACAAAGCTGAAATTGTCCTCGAAAACGCGTTATACATTCCCACATCCACTGTACACCTTATATCTGTTTCCGCACTTGTCTCTGGTATGAATGCCTCCATCACCTTCACCAATGCAGGAGTTGCTATCCTCGACAGCAATAGTGGTACATTATTGGCATCTGGACCATTAATTCCTGAACGATGCTTATACACGCTTGATCTCCAGACCGCACTTGCTGAACACGCTCTCACCACTACACAACAACCAGTTAAACTCAACACCTGGCACTGGCGTCTCGGCCATGCTAACTACCAAGTTGTGGCTACTATGGCACGTGCGGGCATGCTCCCAGGTACACCATCCACTTCACTCCCTGCACAACCGAAATGTGATGTTTGTACTCTTGGGAAACAGACAAAGACATTGGTTCCAAGAGTGCAGGAGGAAGGGCAGAGGGCTACTGAAAGGCTTATGATCATATGGATAGACTTAGCGGGTCCAATGCATGTCCAATCACGTACAGGCAATAGATATATTATGGACTTAGTTGACAACTACATGAATATGGCGTGGTCCATCCCTCTCAGATCCAAGAACAAAGCCTTGACAACACTACAGACCTGGGAACGAGCCAGAGAACTCGAGACTGGCAAAAGGGTGGGCATATTTTGCACGGGAAATGATGGAGAGCTCAAGAGCCATGAAATAAACAGGTGGTTAAGCTCCATTGGGTCAAGACAGCAGTTCGGAGCTCCTTATACATTGGCCCACATGGGCCGCATCAAACGTATGCATAGAACACTACAAGGGAAGGCTAGGACCATGAGAATAGCCGCCAAATGTCCTGAGTCACTATGGGACGAGTTCTATCTTACTGCGTCCCATTTACACCAGAAAACACCTACTAAATCCTTAAAAGGAAGCACTCCGTTTCAACTCTGGTATAATTGGCCACCTGACTACTCATACATGCATGAAATAGGATGTCATGCATTTGTCCTGATCCAAAACGAGTACAACCCTAAGGTCAGTGCACGAAGTATAGAGTGCATTCTTATTGGCTATGGACAGAACTCCAAGACATATCGCTGCTACGACCCACAAACTCAGAAGATATACGAATCGTATCATGTAAGGTTTCTTGAGCAACACAATGGGCACCCAATTATCACAGAGCCCCCTAGCTTGACGCCAACGATTACTGTGACACGGGATGAGCCAAGCACGATAAGTCAGGTCGAGAAACTGTCGACGAACGCTCCAACCACACTGGATGACAACAATGATGAGTACCCCATCATGCCTCCCCTACCAAACCTGCTCAATCGGGACGACAATGCTGGGCAACAAGGGGAAGATCCGCCACCACAAGCAACACTACCGAGAAGGTCTAGTCGCGTACCTGTACCCACGGCAAAATCTCAGCCAGACAATCCCCCTGCAACACGTCTCAAACGCGCCGTCCAGGAGTCACGCAATGCCGCAGCTAGGATTCAAGCAGTGAGGACCAAACATTGTCAAACTGTGATCAATGCAGAGCCAGATGAACGACGAGATCAAGCTCACAATGACGACTTGGTTCCCAACCCCCCTGACCTAGCAAACATTGCATCTATGAGTGAGATAGAACACCTACTGGCGCTCGCAGACTCCCAAGCCAATCCCATCAGCTTGGATCTGGGTGACGAACCATTGATATGGCGGGAGGCACTGGAGTCATCTGACGCAGACAAGTGGAAAACGGCATATGAAGAGGAGCTACAATCGCTGAAGGATTTGGGGGTATACAAACTCATACCTAGAGATCAAGTTCCACTAGGCCATAAAATTCGGAAGGGCAGGCCCGTGTTCAAAATCAAGCATGATGAGACAGGCAGGGCCGTACGATACAAAGTACACTTGGTGTTCAAAGGATTTGAACAAGTCTACAGAAAGGACTACACGAAAACGACCTCACCTACCGCCCGCATGGAATCATGGCAAATTCTTCTGCACATTGCCGCAACAAAGGGATGGGATGCCACCCAGATCAACGTCAAGACAGCCTTCTTGTACGGTATCCTACCCGAGGACAAAACTCAATACATGCAGCAGCCCAAGGGATTTGAAGAACCAAACAAACCAGACTGGGTGTGGTGCCTCATGCGCAGCCTCTACAGAATGAAGCAAGCCGGCCATATATGGAACACTACCATCAACAAAAAGATGACTTCCTGGGGGTTTACTTGCCTAGCATGTGAGCCCTGTGTTTACTATAGAAAGAGGGACTTAGGTACAGTCATCACCGCACTGCACGTCGACAATTTCCTATCAATTGCCAGCACCAAGGCCGAAAACGATCACTTCAAAGCGCAAATGCAATCCGAATGGACAATTACTGATCTCGGCATGCCTAGATTTGTTGTAGGAATCTCTGTTGAGTGGGATCGCGATAAGGGCCTAGTCAGACTATGTTGGACCATACGGCCACCGTCGCTTTGTTCCCCGTCGTTGGACTATACGGCCACCGTCGCTTTGTTCCCCGTCGCTTTGTCCCCCATCACACGTATCACATGCCACCTCCTCTCTTTTGATATCTTCCAGTCCTTTGTCCTATATTCTCTATATATATCGATACGTACACAGACCTACCCTCAGTCACTTATCTCAGACTGAGGGTACGTCATTATACCTACACTATTAACCGCATTGACTTATATTGTGCCCGTAGAACTATACTTACAAGTATACGTTAGGTACGACACAATATAGTCACTTATCTCAGACTGAGGAACTATACTTACAAGTATACGTTAGGTGTGATTTAGTTCTAATAGGTTATGGGCCATTGCGGTGCTGTCTGAACACTGCCCCTGACCACCGCACAACGGAACCTTTTTGCACCCACATATCACGTCTATCACTTCTTGGGACCTGACCCCCGATCGATCGATTACCTTCACATCAGTTGATCCTATTCCCACGCAACAGCTGAGATCTCTTTGTTCTCTATTGTCTTTCTCTCTCGAAAAATCACATGTTGGACTCTACTCCTCACCTGGTTCTCCTCACCCCTATGACTGGCGGCCCTCCCATGTCTATCCTACAGACTAATGACGCATCCTATCTGTGTATCCGTTCTGCTAAACTAAACGCCCACTGGCTGGCCTCAGAAACTCCTTTGACCGTGCCACGGGAGAATTCAGCAAGTGGTCCACCAAGCTGGAAATATTCCTTCAACAGAGCGGCCTCAACCGATATATCTTTGCTCCGTTGACTAGACCTGACCGTCTCATCGTGCAACCTAGCCCCGAAACCAAACCTAATGCATATGCCAACTGGCTCTCCAACAATGATCTAATAATCAGCGTTATACGGGCTGCAGTATCAGACGCTGAGCAGGAAGGTCTGGTCATGGACGGCACTGCTAAGGAATGCTACGATGCACTAAAGTCTTGAGCGCATCGCGAGGGACCGGTCAAGCAAGTCGCCCTAATCCGTGAGGCCTTATCCACGTATGTTCCTGTCTCTGAACCCATTGAGACTACTGCTCAGAAGATATGCGAGCTTGTGGACTGGGCCTTTGCCATCAGCGACATTGACAAAGACTTGCTCAAGTGCATTGCGCTGCTGAATTCCATCAACGACAAATCTTTTGAATCAGTTCAGACCCAGGTATTCCGTGGACTCGCTGACTCAACCAAGGACAAAACCTACACCTCCACCGACATTTGCAAGCTCTTCCAGACTATCGACAGCCTCGCCACCCTTTTGAAACCCGCCTCTGACACTGCACTCATTGCCAAAGGCTCCGGTCGCCCTCACAACCATGGCCCAAACTTCCCCTGCTGCAAGATCTGTTACCAGCTCAGGCTGACATGCCGTGGACACACCAAAGCGTGGTGTATAAAGCCAGGAGGAGGAATGGCCGGCAAGACGATTGAAGAATCGAAAGCTGCACGCCTAGCAGCACAAGGAGGAGGGACAAAGACAGGAGGCACTAACACCAAAACTGGCATAGCTGTGAAAGGACTTGATGGTCAAGCTTACATTGTGGATGCTTCTCACCTACAAAAAATCCAGATCGATGCCGCAAAGAACGATTCCACTGAATTTGCCGGCGTCGCATCATCTACCCCCCTAACCAACTCAACCGACTTCTTTGAGTACCAAGGATTTATGGCCGTCGAAGATGATCTGAATGACCTTGGCAATGAGCTTCAAGTATCAGTTGACTGGGGGGATGAAGCCACCCAAGACTGCGAGACCATCCTCGCCACCACAGTAATTGCCCCACTCAACCAAGCGGAACGCACCACGCTGGTTTCCCTCAATGAGAAACCCTTCTACCTCAACTCCAGGGCCACAGTCCACATTTCCCCCTGTAGATCCGACTTTGTCACCCTCCAGGCCATTCCACCTTGGACAATCAGAGGCATAGGCAATTCATCTGTCGAAGCAATTGGTATCGGAAAAATACGACTCCACATACAAAACAAGACTGAGATAGTCCTTGAAAACGCACTGTATATTCCTGCCTCCACCGTACGTCTCATATTAGTCTCGGCACTTGTCTCGGGAATGAACGCATCCATTACCTTCACCAATCTGGGTGTAACCATCCTCGACAGCAATAGCGGCACACTCCTGGCCTCTGGACCACTGATCCCTGGACGACGCCTGTATACACTCGATCTCCAAACTGCGCTCACCGAACATGCACTCACTGCCACACAATACCCAATTAATCTCGACACTTGGCACTGGCGTCTTGGCCACGCCAACTATCAGGTCGTGGCGACAATGGCACGTGCAGGCATGCTCCCAGGTATGCCATCCGCTTCACTCCCAGCACAGCCGAAATGTGACGTTTGTATTCTTGGGAAACAGACTAAAACATCGGTACCAAGGGTGCGGGAGGAAGGGCGGAGGGCTACTGAAAAACTCAAGATCGTGTGGATAGACTTAGCAGGTCCGATGCATGTCCAATCACGTACCGGTAATAAATACATTATGGACTTGGTCGATGATTATATGAACATGTCATGGTCTATACCCCTTAAGTCAAAAAACAAAGCCCTCACAGCACTGCAGAACTGGGAACAAGCCAAGGAACTTGAGACCAGCAAACGAGTTGGCATATACCACACAGGAAACGATGGCGAACTCAAAAGTCACAAGATGGACAAATAGTTAAATGCTACGGGCACAACACAGCAATTTGGAGCTCCCTATACCTCCGCCCATATGGGTCGAGTCAAACGCATGCATAGGACTCTGCAAGGCAAAGCCAGAACCATGAGATTAGCAGCGAAATGTCCTGAATCCTTGTGGGACGAATTTTACCTCACTGCTTCTCACTTACACCAGAAAACACCGACAAAATCACTCAAAGGAAATACGCCGTTTCAACTCTGGTACGATTGACCCCCTGATTATTCGTATATGCGTGAAATAGGCTGCCGCGCGTTCGTCCTGATCCAGAACGAGTAAAACCCAAAGCTCAGTGCATGCAGCGTAGAATGTGTCCTCATCGGCTATGGATTGAACTCAAAGACTTATTGTTGCTACGATCCACGGACTAAGAAAATATATGACTCATACCACGTACGGTTCCTTGAGCGTCACGACAGATATCCAAATACACCCGAGGTCATAAGCCCACCATCAACATTGACTAAGACACAAGACGAGCCAAGAACAATTACGGAAGTGGAAAAGTTATCCACAGAAACTCCTATAGCGCCAGACGACTGTGAAGGCAAATATCCTCTCCCTCTACCTCCAACCCAAACCCCCCCAAGTGATCACGGCATGCCCCAAGGCCATGACATCATTCCGCAACCAGCGATCCCACGACGATCTACACGTATACCTGTGCCGACAGCTAGGTCTCAACCCGATAATCCCCCAGCTTCACGCCTCACACGCGCTGTCCAAGAATCACAAGATGCAGCAACCAGGATTCAGACAGCCAGGATCGAGCGCTGTGCAGCTGCGATAGCACAACTTGATGTGGAACCGGGCAAGCAGCAAGGTCAAGCATGCAATCAAGATGCGCCCGCTGACCTTCCCGACCTAGCAAACCTCACAACTGTGGACAAAATAGAGCACCTGCTTGCGCTTGCCGAATCACAGGCCAATCCCATCAGCCTGGACTTAGGTGACAAACCCTCTTCATGGCAGGAAGCGCAGGAATTGCCCGATGCACACAGATGGAAGGTGGCATACGAGGAGGAACTGAAATCATTACGAGACATGGAAGTTTACAAGCTTATACCTCGAGACCAAGTCCCAGCAGGACACAAAATCCGGAAAGGTAGACCAGTATTCAAGATCAAGCGAGACGAAACCGGCAAGATCATGCGGTATAAAGTACGACTTGTGTTCAAGGGGTTTGAACAAGTACATGGAAGGGATTACACAAAAACTACCTCACCTACCGCACGCATGGAATCATGGCAAATCCTCCTCCACATCGCTGCAGCAAAAGGCTGGGACGCCACCCAGATTGATGTCAAAACGGCCTTCTTATACGGCATCCTTCCAGAGGACAAAACCCAATATATGCAACAGCCCAAAGGGTTCGAGGAACCAGGTAGAGAAGGCTGGGTATGGTGCCTCATGCGTGGTTTGTATGGCATGAAGCAGGCTGGCCGCATCTGGAACGCCACGGTCAACGACAAGATGATCTCATGGGGGTTTACTCGCCTTGCATGTGAGTCATGCATCTACTATAGAAAAACGGACTCAGGCATAATGATCGCCGCACTCCACGTTGACGACTTTCTGTCCATCACAAGCACCAAGGCTGAGAATGACCGCTTCAAGACGCAGATGCGATCCAAATGGACAATCACTGACTTAGGTGTACCCAAATTTGTTGTCGGCATCTCCATTGAGTGGGATCGGGACAAATGCCTGGTTCAATTATCCCAGACGGCGCTAATCGACAAGATCATACAGCAATTTGGACAGAAGGACACGACACCACTTTCCCTCCCTCTTGATCCAGGCCTGAAACTACGTCGGATCGATCGCTCGACACTCTCACATGAAGAGCAACTTGCCCTGGATCGCACCCCATACAGGTCACTCATGGGCTGCTTACTATACGTGGCAATCTTGACTCGCCCTGACATAGCTTACGCCGTCCAACAGCTGACACAATTTGTTGACAACTACACAACCATACATTGGAACGCCGCCATACGACTAGTCCAGTATCTCAAGGGTACTCGTGACCTGAAACTCACCCTTGGCGGCAACGGCGGTATACTCCACCTTACCGGGTTCACGGACTCTGACTGGGCCAACTGCCCTGACACGAGACGGAGTATCAGTGGGTATGCTTGGAGTCTTGGTTCTGGCGCTATCTCGTGGGCCGCAAGAAAACAGAAGACGGTCGCAGCATCATCCTGCGAGGCTGAATACATGGCTGCCTTCGAAAGCGTGCAAGAGTGCATATGGCTACGTTCACTAATGAAGGGGATTGGCTACGGTGATATAGTGTCAGAACCAATGCCCATTCTCTGCGACAATAATGCCGCCATCGACTTGTCAGAAGACCCCACGTTACATGCACGGGTCAAGCATGTAGATATCAAGTATCACTTTCTGCGGGAACATGTTCAGTCTAACGAGCTATGCATACGCTATGTCAACACAAAGCACAATGTAGCGGACCTCTTCACCAAAGCCCTCGTTATCCCCCTGTTTACCCGTCTTTGCGCCTTACTCGGTCTTCAATAAATCGCCATAATCCCACACGAGGAGGAGCACAAAGCCACAAAGCCTCCGGTGAGGAGGAGTGTTGGACCATACGGCCACCGTCGCTTTGTTCCCTGCCGTTGGACTATACGGCCACCGTCGCTTTGTCCCCCGTCACACGTATCACACGCCACCTCCTCTCTTTTGATATCTTCCAGTCCTTTGTCCTATATTCTCTATATATATTGATACGTACACAGACCTACCCTCAGTCACTTATCTCAGACTGAGGGTACGTCATTATACCTACACTATTAACCGCATTGACTTATATTGTGCCCGTAGAACTATACTTACAGGTATACGTTAGGTACGACACAATATAGTCACTTATCTCAGACTGAGGAACTATACTTACAAGTATACGTTAGGTGTGATTTAGTTCTAATAGACTATGCCAAACTGCACTGATTGATAAAATTGTACAGCAATTCGGCCAAAAGGACGCAAGTCCACTTTCCCTCCCCCTCGATCCAGGTTTGAAACTACGAAGAATCGATCGTTCTACGCTCTCATATGAAGAACAGCTCGTTCTGAATCGCACCCCATACAGGTCACTCGTTGGCTGTCTTCTATACGTTGCTATATCAACTCGCCCTGACATCGCTTACGCCGTTCAACAGCTGACACAATTTGTGGATAACTACGCAACGGTCCATTGGAACGCCGCAATAAGACTAGTGCGATACCTCAAAGGAACTCGCGATTTGAAACTCACCCTTGGCGGAAAGCTAAGTTCTAACACAGGCGGAGGACGAACGCCTCAATGATGAGAAGTCAGTGAATTTACTATGCTTTTGAATGCCGTTGTGATACGTGGCGGCGATCCCACTACTCGCGATACACGTCAAACTTTGACGAGGAAATCTACTTTTTGTTTTGGCTAGCTGCATGACACATTATCGCCAGGAGCAGAGCTTGTTCCACGATCGCGCTGCTCTTCTCCCACCCCAAGCTTTAGATCGATAAATTCATTCCTTGCACCTGCCCTCAGTGTATGTATGCATGAAACATAATTCTTCAGGTATCTATAACAATTATAGATTGCCTTCGTATTTACCGTCAGTAGAGCCTTTCAAGGGGATTTGTGAGCATATGAGCTCCATTCCTTGGTAAAACTATGCTTGCACTATCAGTCGCTCACTCTCATGCTCAGAACTTGTGATTGTTGCCTGGTGTACTCCAAATTCATCCCAGCAGCGTATTATCTGCTCGTGTCATTGTCTTTTCATCAATTATAATCAAGGATCGGCTAGATCAACGTCAGATGCTATGCATTTACTCTCTATTGAAAGGCATTCAGACAATCAATCAACGTGCACAGTGTTGTGTTAGTAGAAGCATTCTAGGTCCTTCCTGGAATTAAATCATTCTCCATGTAGAGGTGGCGATCCATGGATGTCTATTATGGTACGATTTCACGTCCTTAGAATAGGACTCTTACAATGTATGTTCGGTTGCGCTCTCGCTTGTTCTTAGCTTACCCTTCCTGGGAGTTGTCACCGTCGGCACGTAGTGATGCAGCGACAAATGTGAGTGCACATCAAACTTCATCATTGCTTCTTTCTTTATTCCTTTTCCTTTATCCTTCAATCTACCCAGATATGAAAGAATCCTTCTTTGCCACTATTGGTATATACGAGCACGCCATGCCACAGCCTTAGTCAATTGAGGACAGTTACTTACTGTTCTATCGCGTGTTAAACTTAAGGGTTTTGCAGCTGCATGTATACTGCACGGGATATCCTAACATTATCTGCGTGAATCCATAACCGGTTCTGGTCACGCCTCCGGTGGCAGCCTCAAGCTATCGGGTGGTTATTGTATGACCTATACATGGCAGCATGCGTGTTAGACAAGAGTCCTCAGAAAGCCTCAAAATTTGCCCGAGCATTGGCCATGAGGGTGGTGATCAAGGGTCTATCTGTTCCGATGAGTAGTCTATTGTACTTACCAAGCAAAGTTGTGAGAAAAGTGACATAACCCTTTGGTCACATTTGAGCGGAGCTCCTTAAGCTTTGGAGACTTCTTTTTAGCGCACTTTTTTCCTTGCCAGTATGTCTAGGCTAGAAACTCTTGAAATTCTACTACCAAAATGATGCTGGTAATGAAAACGCTTCCTACTAGGGTTCCCTGGACACTGCTCGAATGACTTTTAATTCGAACTTGGTTCCGGAATAGCCCGAAAGAGTTGAGTCCTGCACACATGTTGCTTCTATCCCTGCGGCTCGGGCAATGTTTCAGTTAATCCATAGCTGTATTCTACGAACTGGAGTCATTGATAGGTGTTATACTATGGAAGAGGCAAGCTGCATTTGGAGACCTAATGATTAGATGGAGCTTCCAATACTGGCTACTCTCATTGTGTCTTGTTTGTTGTAGCCATGGCGGACTCCGTTGCAGTATATAAGCCGGGCGAGTGGCTCTTCTTGTGATTCAATCGTTCACTATGCAATTCAAGGCCCTCTTCGTCGTTGCCTCTTTCGCCGCTGCTTCGGTAGCTCAGACTTTTTTGATACAGAATGATCTCAGCATGAAGATTGCGCCCAAACTCATCAACTTCAATGCCACGATCCATGATTTCCCTATACTAGGTGGTGGCAAGGTCAAAAAAGCTATGGTCTGCACTATCTTACTCCGGGGACTACACATCACTCTCTCCTGACCCATATCCCCTTCCTTTTCGCAGGCTATTCACTACTCTACCATAGCTCTTATTGAAACCGCTAACAATACTATATATACCATGAACGTTGGTTGCTATATCTCAGTACGCTTCCTCAAATTTCTAACTATCAACTCAACAAGAATATGACTTCCAAACTCTCCGATATCGAAGGGATGAAGGTTCTACTTGACCTCAAGACAATGTAGCCCATGGTCACGTCTTCCTTGATGGGTATAGTTGCACGCCTGCCGGCCCTTCAAGCTCTTCCTTCCGGAAATGTCACTTGTATTATCAAGAAGGATATTGGAGATCTGAAGGACTGTTACGATGCGTTTATAAATGCATCAAATGACCATATCTCGGTGCGTCCTTGAGCTAGCTTATGTTGCCACAAAGAGTTACTTTGGTATTTTTTGCTCAGCCAAAGGTCCTCAAGAAAGTTGAGCCTGTGGAAGACTATGTTAACTCCACGTTTCACCAAGTTATGAGTATCTATTAGCTAGATTACAAGTGACCATAGCTATGACTTAGCTTAACTATATATCACTGGAGTGACATGCTAACGGTGCGGAAATTATGATACAGAGACTCTGACTACTTGGAAAACCACTAGACTTTTCCCCAATATATCCGAATTCAAGTCTTGAACTTGAGATATTTGAAACACCATTGTTGGTGTATGACCAAAGTCCGGGCTAAGATATATATTCTTTTTCTCTAGTATTCAATTCTATTTCATTTATTTTTGTTATGGTTGCGCACCACACCTCACAAATGTCTATCTCAACATTTCTTAGCCAGGAAAGAGGACATAACTAATAATAATAATTCCTGCATTGTAATAAGATGATAAGCAAACAAACAGTATCACCTGTTCAAGTCCACTCTGTTGAAACTGAAGCACTGGCTTCAATCTGATCTTGCTCACAAGAGCAGAACCTGTTGCTGATAAGCAGGACTCACACCGGGACCTTAAGCATAATCAGTGTAACAAGAATCTGTGAGCAGATTTTGAATATGGACAGGGAGAGCACTTTGCCAATAAAACTCTGCAAAGGGACAATTTATCAACACATCAGCGAAAAGTTACTAAAAATATTCGGCCAAATAAGGCCTGAGGGCTGTTAGTTGTAGCAAATATGACTTCAAGTATTAGATAGAATTCAATCCTCAAGTCTGGTTTATTTATAGAATACTAAGAGACAACCAAAATAATCAAGACATTCCAGGAAAAAATCTCATTGGCTTTAATACAGAATTCATAACCTTTTCTAAGCCCATGTTTCTATCAAGATGTAAAGGTATTTTAAAAGTAGGTGTATTTCATAATAAAAGAAGTAAGCAGACTTAGTGTAAATAATGTTTTTGAGAAATATATGCAATGAGAAAATGATATTGATGTCATTGTGGCATTTATATAGTAAGGCCTGGTAATGTGATAAAAATCTGGTATTTATCTGGGATTGGTGTCAAAGGTTGAGTTCGGTGAGAGGTGCATCACATTGAAATTATGTAATCACAAGTTAGTATCGCCACGTAGGTAACCAAATAAATAAGTTGTGTTTTGTCGCGTTTTTCTTCGACGGTCAGCGTTTATTCGTCCTCGGTCAGCTCTCCTGCCTCTTGCGGCCATCCTCACGTTCTCCACGGTCAGCTTTTATTTCCTTAGCCCTCTGACAGGTTATGGGCCCCGACTGCGCACAAATTCAGCACACAGTTTATTTGTTAAAAATTTTCATCACTTCCGATCATGGCACCTTCTCATTACGAAATGCTTTGCACATTCAATCCGGACAACAGGTTTGATGGATCAAACTATGATGCTTGGGTCATGGAGCTGGAAATGACGTTTGTTGGACATGACATCTTGGCACACATCAAGGGTGAGGCATCTTGCCCTAGGGATTTTTCTGCTGCTGCTCTTTGGTCAAAAGATGATCAGTCTGCTCATGCCACCCTTTACAAGACCATTTCCTCTACCGACATCATTTATACGCACTTCAAGAACACCAACCCTGCTCAAACTGCTAATGACATCTGGATCAGTCTCAAAACTGAGTTCCAGAAGGACAGCCATGCGAAGCGCTTTGAGCTCAAGAAGCGTCTGTATAATCCTATCCACGATATCGAAAAACCAGTCTCAGTATACATTCAAGACATCATCTCTGCTCATGACGCTCTCACTATGCTTGGCCATGCTCCTCCTCTTGTTGATGTCATCGACTCCATTCCTATGAATCTCCATCCCGACTTCTCCATTGTTCGCACTCTTCTCACCACTCAGGCAGAGGAACCTTCGCTTTCTGCTGTCAAGAAGACGCTCACCAATCAGGAAGACACACATACTGCACTCAATCCCAATGCAGCTGATGAGGTTAGGGCGATGTATGGTAGAGTGAAGGAGAAGGGGAGGAAAGGAAAAGGCTCAAAGGATGATGATGAGGCACCAAGGTATGAGTGGCTCAACCCTCGTAACAAGGATGTCTGCCACCGCTGTGGCCTTCCTGGACATCGCTCTTCTCAATGCATTGCAGACATGCCACAGAAGATAAAGGACAAGATTATCAATGAGGCTACCAATCGCTGCCGTCATCGCAATCACTCTTCATCCACTTCTGACTCTGATGTTGCCGCTGCCACCAATTTTGCTCATGATTCACATGCTGCCTCCGACACTGACAGTTCTAATTCTGATGATGACAAGCCCATTCAAGCCATGTCTGCCAGAGAGTTTACACATGTCCTCACCCAAGCGACTACAGAACGAGAACCTCGCCAGCAGTTGGGTATGAACAAGGAAAAATGGCAAGACCTCAAGACTCGTCTCAATGCCTGATGAACAGTGGGTTGTTTCAATTGAGTGGGGGGGGACTTTAATTCAGTGGGGGACCTTTCTTTCTCTTTGGTTGCTCTGTACCTCGTCTCCAAGTGGGGGTGTCAAAGGTTGAGTTTGGTGAGAGGTGCATCACATTGAAATTATGTAATCACAAGTTAGTATTGCCATGTAGGTAACCAAATAAATAAGTCGTGTTTTGTCACGTTCTTCTTCGACGGTCAGCGTTTATTCGTCCTCGGTCAGCTCTCCTGCCTCTTGCAGCCATCCTCGCGTTCTTCACAGTCAGCTTTTATTTCCTTAGCCCTCCGACAGAGGGAAGAAATGAGAAGTCCCCTGACAGAATCTAATTTGACACCTCCAGCATTGACTAAGCCTGAAGCCATGGACACACTTGTGGGCATATACACTGGCTCAAAAAACTGCCCCAATGTTTGGCCTTTTTGGAAAGATTCACATGGTGTGCAACAATTACCTAAGCAAAAAATTGTAGAAAATCACATGGCATACAACTGCATCCTGGCTTCATAATGATGTATAGATCATGTGATGTGAACAAGAACTCGCTTATTAATAAATCAAACAAAATATTCAATCATTGGGGCAGTTTTTTGACCCACTCTAATTTACTCTAATTTTCATATCTAGTACTTAGTATGGCCTCCATTTGCCTTTATAACTGCTTTGATCCTTCTAGGCATGCTCTCTATGGGGCTTTGACATACCTCTGGTGGTATTTCATTACACTCTTTGATCACTCTCTCTCACAACTCATGCATTCCTTTAGAGAGTACCTCACACTCCAAAAGTTTGCACTTGATGTAAATCCAGAGGTGTTCAATGGGATTGAGGTCAGGGGATTGGGCAGGCCAGGATATCACAATGATGTTGTTGTCAGAAAACCAGGTTGTTGCCCATTTGGTGGTGTGTTTTGAGTTGTTGTCCTGCTGAAAAGAACAAATATTATCCTTCCTCCTCTATTTCCAACTTCTCAAAGCTTTCCACCACTTCCTCATCCAAAATCTCACAATACTGTGCAGCATCCATCTTTCCTTGAACTTCTATGAGCTTTCCTACTCCATTCCAACCTATGCAGCCCCATACCATTAAATTGTTTCCTCCTCTATGCTTGACAGTTGGTATAGTGATGCAGTCAGATAGTGGTTCTCCTGGGATTTTCCACACATATATCTTCCCATCTGATCCAATCTGATTGATCTTTGTCTCATCACTCTACAAAACTCTTTTCCAATCCTCTACTGTCCAGTTTTCATGATACTGAGCAAACTTGAGCCAGTTTTCATGATGAGCAGCCTTGGGCATAGGAACTTTTTTCTTTGTTGCTGAGCAAAAACCTGCCTCCTTCAATGCATTCCTGACTGTCTGAGGATTGACAGGACTGGAGATAACAGAATTAATGAACTGTGTAGCTTGAACAGCATTATCCAGCTTCCTAGTAGTAATTTGATGAATAATAGACTATTTGTCATGTGCTGTAAGCTTGGAAGGATGATCTTCAGGATGATTCTCCTTGTTGCTCTCTAGTTCTTTGCTGATCCTCCCCACAGTGCCCTTTCCCAGGCCAGTTTTTGCTCAAAAAACAGCAGCAAAGGCAGAGAGCAGGGTCATGTTATTGTCCTCAATCATCTAAGTACCTCAAAAGGCAGCCTAGGTAAAGGAACATGAGACTGAGATGGGATCACAATGGCCTGAGCTGCCTACATCCACTGAATTCTGAATGCAGCCAGGTGCACACCCAGCCCCAGTGTTTCAAGGCAATGCTCTAAATGTGAATTGGAGAAATGCCATGCACTCAACATCCATGCCTCAGAAGCAAGTGACTAAGGGATGAACTGGCCATGAATCACAGTAGGCAGATCCAAGGATGCCTTGGGAGCTGGGTGTATGGAATCAAGCCTCAAACTATGTCATACTGATTATACAAGACTGACAAAGAAGAAACATGATGAAATAGCACAGATCCTGTACCAAAGACTAGTAGGAGGTCTAATATGGTTGGCCATATCCTTGAGGCCAGATATACAATATGTGGTTCAGCAATTAAGTCAGTATTTTGATTTGTATTCTGTGATACATTGAAATGCTGCAATTTCTGTTGTACAATATTTGAAGTGGACAAAGAACCTCAGACTTTGCTTAGGCAGTACATCACCTGTTCTGCTTGCAGACACAGATTTGGATTGGGAAAACTGCCTTGATACAAGGCAGAGTGTTGGGGATTATGCTTGGTCACTGGGATCAGGTATGATCTCATGGGCATCATATAAACAGAAGACTGTTGCAGCCTCTTTGTATAAAGCTGAGTATATGGCAGCATTTGAGGTGGCACAGGAATGTGTTTAGTTATATATAGATGCTTTTAAAAGCAATGGGTCACACTCCTAGTGCAACAACTATGATGTGCAACAACAATGTAGCAATCAACTTGTCAGAGGACCCAATGTTGCACTCACATGTAAAACATGTGGACATCAAATACCATTTTCTATGCATTAAGCAGGTTGCATTGAAGAAACTTACCATATGCTACATTAACACAAGGGACAATGTAGCAGACCTGTTTATCAAGCTCTTTGCCCTATCTCAATTCTCTCAACTGCAACAAATACTGGGACTATCATGAGTAGGATTCAATGTGAGGAGGAGATATGCCTTTGTGCAATTTTTTTTTGTTTTGTTTTGTCTGCGCCACTTATGGTGAGGAGGAGTGTTAGACACCAGTGATCACTGTAAGTGTCTGATACTTTTTTCACCGATTGATTAATCTCAGTCCGTCTACTCTTAATATACTGTTATCGTATATATATGTACTACTGAGCACATTTACCCTCAGTCATCGTATACTTGACTAAGGGTAAGTAACTTACAAACTTCAGGCAACAGTGTACTAAAGCATACCTAGATTACAGTACTCACTCGTGTATCTAGGAGTCAACCTCCAACAACTTACACATACAGCTACTTACTCAACCTATAGACTAAAACCTTGTTTTCTGTGCAGGGTGTCATCACTGTCATCACTGATTGTTTTTTTCCAAGAGCTTGTAGCTGAACAATTAGCATAGTTACATAACAACATAATTTTAGCCCAAAACAAGCCTCTTACATGGCTCTATAACAACCTCTCTCATAACCCTTAATCCTCAATAACCCATAGATTTTGGCTTCCACTGACTGCTATGGCTTATGAGAGCTTTGACTGTAGTCCATTTACAGGTGGTCACAGTAGCAGTAGGCTCAGCTGCAACAACACAATACCACATATGAAAGTCTCGTTTCACTCTAAGCTGCATATACTCCCAAAATCTACGTTGTAGACGTATCTAATCATCGAGCAGTGGTGACATCTTTTTTGTGGGTTCTCAGTAGCGGGTATACGCTGAGGTGGTGGTCCGCTGCGAATCAAGAGGCCGGCATTGGGGGTTATAGTGCTGTGCTTAGATAACCTTGGTCTCGCCAGTGAGGGTAAATGAATCGCCTCCGACGGCAGAGGTACCCCCGCAGACATGTGCCCAAAACGGGTCAGGTGGTTTTTGCAGAACGAAAAGACTGAATAGAAAAAAAACATCACCAATTATGATCGTGTCGCTTGACTAAATGTAGACCAGTCTGGTTTGGTAAAGTAGAAAAAAAAACTAGGCCCAATCTTACAACAAATTTCTTGGACCTTTTGCTTCTCTTTAGTCGGACCAAGGCGTTTAACGATTATGAAGCACGGCTAAGGTATACAAAGCACCCTTTCTAGTTGATGTCGTCGACAGCAAGGAAGATAGCTGCATGTAGCCAGCGATTATGTCCCCACCTTGATCGCCACCACAATGCACATGACTGAGAGTTAAGCAGAAAACCGCACGCGACGACATTGTTCATCGTGTCGTACTCATTTTCCTCAGGTTACATACGTCCAAATGGCCCATGTAAACCTACGCCGTCGAACTTGACGATAATTTGTCATTAGATTGGACCGTTTGAAGATTGAAACGACTAGAGAAGATGGTCAAACTTATCCAAAAACTTCAATTCGTTATCCTTCACGAGACCGAGGCCCTTCGCTCCATTCCACCAATCCTTCGCCTCCATCAACGACTTATCTTGCTGCCTAATTAATGGAACGCTCAAGATCGAACCATCCGAACACCTGACAACAAGTGTTCGAGTCGACTTTTGGAACGTCGCAGAACCCGGAGCATGGGATAAAAGCACCGGTGACGCATTAAATACAGAAGGCGCGTGGAGTTGTACAGTTTTTTCAGAAGATAAGCATGTGATGAGTGGACGCTAACAGGGATTGAACTCGAGTCATGTCGTAGAAAATTTCGTGTGAAATACCTGATGTGATATGGCGCGATATCGTCGGACAATGGACTCAGCAGACATAGTTGAAAAGTTGACGCATGCCTCGACGGCAGTGATCAATGGTGCATGAGGCGCTGATTCCTCAAAGACTTGCGGTTGTGATGTCGCCTAAAGATGTACCGTGAGGATACATGCAAAATGTAATAACAAGGAAAGTGAAAGAAACATACCATTCCTGTACGCATATCCCGAAGAACGGATACCAATAGTCTTCCTCCAACATAACCGAGGGTGTCTCGAAGATCAGGAAACATTGCATGTTCGTGCAAAGGCTGTCAAAGACGATGTTGGCCACTTTGAAGTGGTAATAAGGCGCAGAAACTTACCACGCGAGATGTGCCCCAGATAGCACCAGCGTCGATACCTTCTTTCAATTTCAACATTTCAATGACGGACACTCCAGTCTCCTTTTCATCATTGAGAATAGCGTGCTGAATAGGAGCCGGGCCTCGATAGGCAGGCAAGAGGGAAGGATGAACATTCAATCGTCTGTTCGGGGCAAAGTTGTCCAGCATTGCCGAAGAAAGAATGCGACCGAAAGAAGCTGTGATGACAATATGTCCCTGTGGAGGCGCGTCTTTTACAGCG
>QFEW01000163.1:0-12173 GCA_003316525.1 Termitomyces eurrhizus
AGATATTACTTTTTTGAGCTTATGGGATGGAGGAGAAAATCTTCCTCTATCAGACGTATCAAGCACACTGCCCGTTCCTGCGCGAGTGGAGATTGGAGATTCCAAAGGCACCTTCTCTCTTTCTTGAGGGCTGTAGTGTTGATTAAAAAGGATATCTTTTCGAGAGGAATTTGAAGATGCAAAGGATAAGCTAGAAGAGGAAGCGGAATCTGCCGACAAGGAGGCCGCAAGTTCTACTTCACCACCCTTGACTCTGTGATGTTTGACCGAGGGTGGTGGAGGCAATTGTTGCTTTGGAGGTGCACTTGGAGGCGACAAGGTCCGAGAAAAAGATGGTTGTCGAATAATAGTCCGAGACCTGGTTGGCGTATGCAATGACGGAGATGAAGGTAGGTTCGGAGTCGCACTCTCCGGTCGTTTACCAGAATCGGTTATATCTCGGGCACGTATTGAAGGACGGCCCGCTGCAGGGTGGCTCGACCGATTTCTGTCTAGGGTCGTGAATGGACCGGCATTCAACTTGTTAGCCGACGTCAAGGTTTCCCAAGGCGACTCCAGTAACTGATCTCCAGACATCAACGATTGTTTTCTATGCAAATTGCACATGTTAGAGTGCTGAGTAAATCGATAAGAGAGGACTCACTTTGGTATTGGATTCTTGATTGAGTTGGGAATTATGGGGACGAGAGGGGAAAGATCGTTCCCATGTGTATTGGACTGAGAAGAAGAGGAAGCATAGGAGACTCGGTTAAGGATTGGCTCCGTGTTCTTGGATATAACGTCGGGATTAGACGAGTTAGAAAAGACGGCAAAACGGTTGGGTACGGAAGGAGATTGTGGAGCAGACGATATAGTGCACGGTACGGCGAAAGGATCGTTTGCCGAAAACGTCAGCAATGGCTGTCGATTATCTCGTGAATCCTGCGGAGTGCGTGGACCAAGTGAATCAACCGGTGACTGCATTGAAGAGACCGATTTAGAGGGAGGCCTTTTATAAGTTTTATCCACAATGAGGGGCATGGCAGAGCGCGACGGTGTATATCCAGGATCCTGAATTGCCAGTACAGGGTGCTTCTTGGATTTGAATCCCAGCGCAGCGGCAATTGAGTTAAGACCACTGTAGCGGGATGGCTTGTGATGAAGTTGGTGCTGAAGGTCATGCTGGGAAGAGTACTTGGAACCGAGAGACCACCATGTTCGAGAAGCCGGAGAATCAGAGGGATAAGCAGAAGACATGTAGCGCGACAGTAGTTGTGCAGAAGGGTCGAGTAGGGAAGAAGCACTATAGCAAAAAGCAGCGCTGTGGCATGAAAGAGCTATGGTTGAGGTGGCCAGGAACCCGGGCGTTCAGCAGTAGAACAGAAAATGATCACACATAAAACTAATTATCTCACATCTCTCATATCCCCTTTCAGTCAATGCAGATCTCCTCATTATATGTTTTAGCTAGAAGTGTCCCATATGAATAAATTAACTCAGATCCACATCATCCAAGCCGCGCCCACGTCTCGTCCAAATCTCGTTCGGGAGCCAGTCCTGCCGCCCGCGGAACATCAGTGAAAGCCTCCCTTTCGGCATTGACGCCGTCAATATCAGAAAGTAAAGGATGCTGCACTGTTGTTTCATGTTCGTTCTCATCGTCGCTTTCAATGTCCAAATCCATAAAACCAGCTCTTCGAGCACTTGAAATGTCAATAGGCTTGGGCTGGGAGAAAATAGACTGGCCAGACCTAGGGAACTTAAAATGAGTAAATATAGATAAATTAATTTCAGCGCCTACTGCCTCATCACAGCCGCAAGACGGCCAAATTGCAAGACATTCCGTGTCACTAGGAGCAACGTGTCCAGAATCTCTTCCTCTTTACTTCCCGTACTGCATTTGGCGAAGGTTATAACCAGCAGTGTCAAGGCACAAACTGTCGTAAGGATAAGGTCCATGACATTGAAAGGGGAGTTCCAGAATTGCTGGATAATATGTACAATGAGTTATCAGTTCCCAGACTAAAGTTGCGTAAAACTCACCCTTCCAAAGGCAACAAACCGGATCGCAACTTCTAGGATCATTGAAACATTTATGATGAACTCCAGGATAAAAAATGCGAGGCCAGGACAGCCATCCTTAAGACTGAGAATAACGGTAGTGACAGAGAGAGCGGCCATGCTGAGGTAGAGGCAGATATAGACACGTGAGTGCACGAAGCGGTTGGCAAGGCCCCTGCTAATCTCTCCACGCGAAAGCGAATAGATAGAACGCCTGACGCTAGCATGTACCACAATAATTAGAGGTGCTTGTCTATTGCAGAAGGTATCTGGGGACGGACCGACCAGCCTCTACATCGCAAGTGTTTGAGTTCCCATTGAGCGCATCCGTTTCTCCATTCTCATCCGTGCGATGAGCAGTTGCCATAGGACTCTCCCTAGTAGCTAACTCAACGAGAGAGAAAATCAACCTAGCGTTCCTCAAAAGTGTCCAAAGCTGTCCTATCTCAGACCTTGGGCATCACGTGGCATATGAAAGGCGCTGCCACACAGATGTCAATTTGCACGTTTCAACCGACCTCATTAAAGGGCCAACAAGAAAAACTGCGTTGCAATTAATCTCCCCGATATCTCTTCAAAATGGGTGGAGGAGACCTCAATATGAAGAAGTCCTGGCACCCGCTTCTCTTGAAAAATCAAGAACGGGTGTGGCTCGAGGAGAAGAAAGCTGTAAGTTGTCAAATCATCTCGAAAAGTACCCCTTTCTTACGGTCTACGGATTGGACAGCTTGAAGAGAAGAAGAAACTTGATCAACTACGAAAGGAAAAGGAGGAAGAACGACAGCTCCAAGAACTCCAGCGTCTTCAAGAAGAGCAGACCGGCAAGAAGAGAACCGAGAAACTAGAATGGATGTATGCAACGCCGGCCACTGGGAGTGGTCAAAATCCTAATGATCTAGAGGACTACTTACTGGGTAAGAAACGAGTTGACAAGATTCTCACAGCAGACGAAAATGCTAAGGTGGGTGGATATCGAACGATTCCCACCTTGGCTAAATTGTTTGTTAGATTGGCGCTTCACACAAAAACTTCATTGCGGTACAAAATGCCAATAATGCTCGCGATATCGCTGCAAAAATTCGTGAGGATCCTCTTCTAGCCATCAAGCAACAAGAGCAGGCAGCTCTACAGGCCTTAATGTCGAATCCCCTTCGCCTAAGGGAGATGCAGGAACGTAATGGCATTAAACCCAAGAAGAGTAAAGAGGAGAAGAAACGAGAGAAGGAGCGTAGACGGCTTAAACAAGATCGCAAGCGCCGACATAGTCCTGACGATCGAAGATCCGAACATCGACATTCCTTGTCTCCGAACCACTCTAGCCGTCACGCTCGTAGCCCTGATGGCCGCCGTTCTCGATCACCCATGTCTGCTTCCATGTTTCATGATCGTGAGCGCTATTCTCGCGACCATGGGCCATCCCAGGGTCGTCGTAGGAACGGTCGTAGTCCCGACTACCGTCATCGAGATCATAGCCCTACCGTGACAAATCGACGCAGAGATGACGAACGCACTATGTGGCCCCGCTCCGATGAATCAGACGATGCAAGCAAGGATACATCTGCCTCTCTTTATCCCCAATCAACATACGTGAGTAAGCGTCAACGGTCTTTGAGCCCCACACGTGGTGAACGAGGGTATCTTCCGTCATCTTCGAAGCGTTATCGGCGTACCCTCAGTCCTCAACGACGCTCGTATCATGTTTCACAAAGGCCTCGAGCCGATGATCCTACCAATGACCGAGCAGCGCGATTGGCTACCATGTCAAGTAATGCAGTTGCATTGTCTGCCGAACGTGAGGCACGGTTGGCGGCGCTGCAGGAAAAGGAAAGATCTGAGCTCGCAGCCGACGACGCAGCACGCGTCAAGTCAAAAGGTATGGCCAGTTTCTTGAGTTCAGAGCAGAAGAAAGTCTTTGGGGGCACAGGTGGTTTGGAGGAGAGAATCAGAAGAGGACGAGGAGGTTTGGTTGGCAACATTGATCACAATAATTGAATAATCACATGTACTCTTTGAATTTCTTTGTACGATACGAGTTGTATTTGTCTCCGATTTCGAGGAGCCGAGCTTATTGTGGCGCATTGATTGTGATCGATTTCTATAATGGCAATGAGGTTTAATGAACATTGACGCAATTAAACTAGGAATATTAAGTGATGCAGTTGTTCAAGTTCTCGCCCATGCACGATGAGTACATTGACTCTCTATTCACCTGAGAAAGCGCGTTCAAATTTGATCTTAGGCGATGAGCGGCGGAGTTGAAAATAACAGCCTTGCCTTGTTTGCCTTTCCCTCTCTTACTGGATTCAAATACTTATTTTATAGCGGTCATCTCGTGATTCCAGTCATGCCTCCTCGTCGTGTCCCGTCTCAAGGGTCTGTCGTGCCTTCTCGAGCCCCCTCTCCAGGAGTAGACGATGATGAGGTACATATCTACTCAAGTTTTGCTTTTCTTCTACTCACAATCATTATCAGGTGCCTTTCTTTGATACCGTTGACGAGCTCCAACAACATGTCTGTCCTAAGTCTTTGGTAGATTGTTACCAAGAAGCTAACACAACTCTTAGGGAATTAACGTACAGGATATTCTGAAACTGAAGGCAGTGCCTCTCCTCCAGATCTTTGAGTTAGATCTTACGTAAATCTGGCAGTCTGCAGCTATATACACCATCTCTGGAGTGAACATGACGACTCGCCGTCAAATGCTGAAGATTAAGGTTGAATTT
This sequence comes from Termitomyces eurrhizus, assembly GCA_003316525.1. Taxonomy (NCBI): domain Eukaryota; kingdom Fungi; phylum Basidiomycota; class Agaricomycetes; order Agaricales; family Lyophyllaceae; genus Termitomyces; species Termitomyces eurrhizus. The sequence continues at coordinate 4,764 of QFEW01000163.1, forward strand.
GACTTCTTCTCGGTCCTTTCATGGACTCAGATTGACAGGGAATGTCCGAGGCCAAAATTGAGAAAATCAAGGTATTGTAAATTGTTTCCAACGCATATGTCCACAATAATGGCTATACCTCTACGCAGGAAGCAGCTCACAAGATTCTCGTATGATATATCGGTGTCCTTGTCTTGAGTGTGACTGAAAGGTCTCAGGGTTCATCATTTGCAACCGGAGTAGAAGTCCAAGATAGAAGGAAAAAGGTAACACTGATCAGTACTGGAAGCAAGGTGGTCGATGGAATCCTTGGTGGTATGTTCACCTTCGTCATCCTTTTGAACCTGGAACGAGAAATCTCAATATTTACAGGAGGAATCATGTCACAATCAATCACTGAAGGTGTGGAAAATGCCTCATATTTGTGACCCTCTAAAATCCTATATTGTAGTTTATGGTGAATTTCGGACAGGAAAAACTCAGCTTGCCCATACAATGTCCGTTGTGGCCCAACTTCCTCCGGAATTAGGAGGGGCTGCGGGGAAGGTATGGGACTTCGAAATGTCGTTCGTGTATCATCATAGTAACGCATTGTAGGTCGCGTATATAGACACCGAAGGCAGGTCGAATTATCAGCTGTTCCTTGTCTTTTATGAACAGAGGACTAGGAACTTTCCGTCCAGATCGTATACAATCTATAGCTGATCGCTTTGGAGTCGATGGCAACATGGTACTGGAAAATATTCTCTACGGTGATTACAGCGCATACACGCTACAATCCGGATTTTTAACGTGTCATGAACAGCCCGTGCATTTAACAGCGAGCACCAAGTACGCGCTTGGTCCTATGAGGTACCATATGTATCTGACCGTTGACGTGCATAGATGGAGCTCATCAACGAATGTTCCATGCGCTTTGCCGAGGACAAGGACTTTAAACTTCTTGTGAGATGTCGTATCCTTAGATACATAGCCTTCACTCACATGCGGGAATCGCAAGATTATTGACAGTATCATGGCTTTATTTCGCGTCGATTATTCAGGAAGAGGAGAGTTGAGTGAACGTCAACAAAAGGTCGAAACATTCTATGCCCTAATGATGCTATCTCTCATAGTTTCATGTAGCTTGCTCAGGTGTGTCTTCAAGGAGATCTACTAGCGGTGAATGCTTATAGCATATAGATGCTCTCAAAACTCACTAAACTGTCGGAGGAATATAATGTCGGTAGTTGCTACACCTTCTGCCGAAGTTTTCCCACTTGCGTTGCCTCTTTAGATTGCAATTCTTCTCACAAATCAGGTCCAATGTCTGTATGAATTTACGAAGGTCTTATCGCATAAGTACTGACATCATCGCCTATCTCCAGCTGACCCTGGTGCAACCATGACTTTCGTCGCAGGTGGTGCCCTCAAACCTATTGGTGGTCATATTCTATCACACGCATCGGCCACTAGAATCTTCCTTCGAAAGGGTATCGGTCAATAGTTTAAACCATATATACTCTATTGACCGTGTCCTACAGGTCGTGCGGAGGAACGTGTTGCAAAGTTGGTCGACAGCCCAGATCGCCCGGAAAGTGAAGCGTCATACAAATTGGACGAAGGTGGTTGGGCCGACGTTTGAACCTGGATATTCTGGCTCATATTCTGGCTCGTGCTGTTGTGTATTTTTCTCCGCATGTGGTTTTGTGTTATGTTCCTGTCCCTGCCTTCATTTGACTGCCTTCATGTAAATGTAACTCCAGAATTGCTCCATGTCCCGCTCTGAAGATGGCAAATCTGCTCATGTATCTTCTCTCCTGTTCATAGCAACTAAACATCGGCTTGAATTCGAACCTATTACATGCACGTGTTTCTGAATACAGCAAGTTAAGAGTGCTGCATTGGCATCATCTGTAGTCAGATGACACTGCTGAGCAGGGTCGGTCTTGGAGGAACAGAGCGACGACGGAAGGCTAATAGTGTTAGGATACAATGTGATGATGTGACGGTCCGAGGGTATTGTGACGATGTGATGAAGCGAGGGTGTGTGTGTGCCACGAACCTGATGCCAGGGCCACCCATGGCCACGGCTCTTGCTTTGCAAGAGCACTTGTATATACAGTCGCCTCTGTCATAATCCATACTGTGATAACCCATACTCTGTGATAATCCTTTTGGCGTCTACCGAGCTATTTTGCAGAGAAGTATGTACATACCTGTAATATTCCATAATCCATACCTTTTTGGGCGAGATGAAACCCATACTTCGTCAACTTTCTCTCTACGCTTCAGAGAGGGATCCTTTGCAAGAAGTGTAGGAAATATATTTGAAAATTATTCAAACCTTTCTTTTGACCACTTTTTGACACGTCAATGCCTCCAAAAGCTATCGAAGTATTGAAGAAAGGCTGTCGAGGAAAATGACGTCTGACGCCGGGATATTACCTCAAAAGTCGGTCACATATGATCATGTTATGACATACGCCACATTTTACTATTCAGTTTTATTTTCTTCTTTACATCATGATGTTTTTCCATGGTGTTTGAAATGTTTCATTTTATTGTATAAAATGTGCACCCTCACATGAAGTTCGAATCGTCTCCGATATTGAACTTCAGGTGTGTCACTAACAAAAGACTGCTATACATGTACTTATATGTCTCCGATATTGAACTTCAGATTGTACTATATACGTGAACACATATATTCTGCATTATGCTGTGACAAAGGCCTCACCTCTTTGGAAGTTTCAGGCGCTGATGATGCCCAAAAGTAGATCTGTAGCAGATATGGTTTATGGCTACTGACCTGTGTAACAATGTGTTGGGCACGCTAAGATTGAGGGAGTCCCGGGCAGTTTTCAGAGAACAAGTCAGAAAAAGAGTTAAACGGCAGGATTCGGTGGAAGTTGGTAATGATAGTCGGCAAGGAAATGCGGTAAGAAAGGTGTGCCAATGACAAAGTGTGCCTAACAAAGTAGGAAGATAAACACAGTTAAATGCGGCAAGAGGACGTGGGAAGGAAACTAAAGGCTTAGCAATGACTAAGCTGCGTGATGCCCACTGTAAGTGCAAGGTGCGTAGGTTCCATAAGTGTAACTGTGGCAAGAAGGCTAAGAGTGTCCAGACAATTGGTGACTATGTACTTAGTCAGCTCAAGAGAAATCTGAACCGTAGGATGAACTGAGGGGTGTAAAGTGGGGTACTCTGTTCTGTTCTAACCAATGACAACAGTAAATATTTATAGTGAAGATAAGTTCACCGTCGCTAAGCAGCTAAGCATCGCCAAGGAGCGGCAAACTGAAAAGAATGTAAGTAGTTGCCGTGTATTAAACTAAATACTGAGAAGTTAATGAGAATGCTGTCTGTCAAAATAACGAGAAGGCACTAGGCAATGCCAGGTGCCAAGGTGAAATGCCAAGCTGTCAGTCACAGGGAAATACCATCATTCTAACTCGTAAGCGCTGCTGCTGGCTAGTGAGACCATGTGCTGCCTAAGTGATGCCATCTGTCAACACTTGCCAACGGCATGTTGCCTGCTGTCACTTGTCATTCCTGCTGCTGTTGGCGCTATCACTAATTGGGTACGTCTCTTGTCGTGCGTGGCTGTCAGGAATGGCTTAAAATGGATAAAACGCGTGCACCAAGTTTGGAACAAGTGCGGCAAGGTTTCTGAAGCCAATGCTGAGCCTGCTGTTGATGCGCCTAACCTGTGTGGAGTCCTATCATCTCTCCCCAACTGAAAAATTGACTGTCCCCAGTCACCAAAAATAGTTACCATTATTGATTTGTGACTGGTGGCCCATGTGTTTCCTGAATTCCACTTATAGTCATAGCACGTGGATAGGGACTTCACCTCTCTCTCTGAAAATTCCTCTGGCGCTCTCCCAAAAAATGTCTTTTTGAATTCCAACTCTGCCACCTGTCCCATCAAAGAAAGCTCAAGATGCTGCCACCACGTACATCACCAAGGCCAACAACTTTGTCAGGCGCATTGAGGGTGTGGGTGCAGAGATGCCTCCAAATCTCGTAGTTGCAGTTATGAAGTTGTTGGAGCGTTGGTACGACATTTGTGTTCTTGGCATAGGCTGGAACAAGGAGATTAAGGTGCGGGAGTAGTGCTGGGCATGGTACGTGGATAACCGTAGGTCTGAATGGCTGGGTCCTTTCTCTTGCTTTGTAAGTCTTCATGATTGCTTGCCATGTTGCTAGCTAACCGATCTCCTAGGTGCCTCCTCCTGTTCCAACTATTGAGGATGAATTGGAGGACATCATTTCTGGTGCCTTGCCAATGACGGTAAGCGTGCCAGTGCCTGAATGAGTATCTCTGACTATGATTTCTAACTTAGCTGTGGTCTGATCTGTCTCCTCACAGTAAGCAAGAGGTGTTGGTGCTGCTTGCCAATCTGCAAGTTGATGCTGAGATAGTAGCCATTCACAAGGACATGCTGAAAGAGGCCTCCCAAGATGCCAAGAAGAGGACAAAGGCCTTGGAGGAGTGAGAAGCTGCTGGCAAGAACCTGGTCATCAAGGAGAAGTCATGTAACGAAGTTACAGGGATTGTGAGAGCTTAGGTTCACACTGCACAGAATCAGACCAGTCTGGTCTATTGACTATGTAGTATAAACACAAAATAAGCTGCTTTGTAAGCAGCTGGTACAACTATTTATATACTAATGTAATTAATATTATATTATAATAAATATAATATAATATGTACTATTATACAGTAAGTAAAGCTATGTGGCCAACGCCACATAGCGGACTACGCTACAAGTCGCCAGTTGCTGGGAGGCAGGTGTCAGAGGGGAAGGATTTCCGCGCTGATAGTGCACAGAGCCCAGCGCTACCGGCAAGCAAATTGGGCTCTCCAGCCAAGCCTGGCAAGACTTTGAAAAAGAAGATAAGTTTGGATGTCCTTACCGCTGGCGCTCGCCGCTCATCTGTTTCTAAGTCTTGCAAGGCTGCCACCCCCCATTATGCGGTAAGTTGTTTTTGCCAAGGTTCATTCATTTTTTGCTAAGCGACTATTTTTCAGGTGCCAACACAAACCACTTTTAGCGATGCAGAGCTGAAGGGCTTGCTGGTGGCACGACGGGATGAGGCGGTTTTGGATGAGGGAATGGAAGCTGGGGTGGCTTTATCGGAAATGAAGAACAAGAAAATGGTAGGCTTAGTGACCTGTCAGGAATTCAAAGACTCCCAAGGCACAGTAAGTACTTCAACCTGCCTTTGTGCCCTTGCTAACTTGTTTCTAGTGCAACAAGTGTTGGGCAGATAACAACCCAGAGGGCTGCTGGTATCCTACTGGCAGCCAACCATGTTACCGCTGCGGCACTCTCAAACGTGCCTGTACTCTGGATGGCACTAAGAGTTGGGAATGTGGTGGAGTGCCTGATGCAAGGAGGTCATGGTACCAGGACCGTTGGCAATGGAGGTGGATGAGGGGGAGCAGCTGGCCGTAGCAGTAGTCAATGGAGGTGATGAAGATGCCGCAGGAGATGCAGATCCAGAGGTGCAGGAAGGAGCTGCCAGGGACAAGGGTGAAGAGGTCAGCAACGTAGAAGAGGCGGTAGCAAAGGCCCCGGCAAGGTCAGAGGAGCCAGAGAAGACGCTGAGGGAGGATCCAAACTGGCAGTGGTTGCTGTCTTATGGGCACACTGCCCCCTGACTGTGGGAGGTATCTGATGCAGAGGACGTCACCAGGTTGGAGCCCTGGCAACTGATTGTCACCAGGATTGATTCTGCTTGGACACCCCAGCCTGTGCCTCGCATTGACGGGAGTGCTTTCTGGTAGCTGGGGCAGGACTTGGTGTATCTTGTGGTCACATTGCATCCTTGCAAGATGTTGGAACGGTTTGCTGGGCAAGCAATAAGGATAGAGGAGGTCCTTGGTTGGGAACAAGAGTGAGTATGTGCCCAATTAATGGCGTTCCGACTCCGCTATGACAACTTGGCTCATAGTCTTGCTGTCCTACAAGACTACCAAGCCGACTGCCAGGATGCGCTGAACTGGCAGACCTCGAACAACATTCAGCCTGGAGACTTCTTACCACTCTGAGATGACTCCCTGCTGCCTTCAGATGACAGCCTCCCGCCGGGGGATGAGAGCAAATAGATGGACTATAGGGTAGCTTAGCCATCCTGTTATATTTCATACACTTGCCACCTGCTTCGAATATATTTTTTTGCCGCTTGTTCTGAAGGGGGCAATGAGAAGATTAGCAAGTGCCATCAGAAATTCCAGTGGGACCCAGTAAGGGCAGTAGCAGATAAGGGACTTAGCCAAAAATTAAAGAAAGAGAAACACTCAGTAAATTATCATAGCAAAAAACCCTTGGCAAAGGTTGCGCAAGGCACTAAGCGTTGGCAACACGCTAGGGCTACATCTTCAGTATATAAGAAAAGAATGTCTGTGAAATATAGTACTGTAACCGGTATGGCAAGGAAAGTGAAGTGAAAGTAAGTAAAGGAAAGGATGATCTTATCAAGTTTTTATAATGTTTTTAGTTGTTTTCTTCTTCTTCTGTTATAGTCGGCAAGTCATCATTGTCTAAAAGCTCTGTTTCTTCTAGCTCCCAAAGCTTGGCAGTATTGATATCTAGTGCCTCAAGCGGCAAGTTCAGGCATTTCCTGGCAAGGTATGATAATAAGCGGAAAGCAGCAACAGGCCTGTGGAGCACTGATCCATCTAATTCACAAAGGACGTAAGCACCTCCACAGTTATAGGAGATAACTACTAATAGCCCTAGATAACATGGGCACATCTTCTTGTTATAGGATGTCTCTATCTTTGAGTTGCGCATAAGTACTAGCATGCCCCTTGAGAAGTCGTAGTCCTTGATAGTAGCGCTATGATCAGTTTCAAACCTAAGTGCGGCTAGACAACAGGCGGCAAAGACAGTATCATGAAGTCACTCCAAGTCTTCTTGTCGATGCTGGAGGTCAATAGCACATCTGGCGATAAGATCAGTAGTTGCCAAAATACTGTTGGATGCCAGCTGGAGATAAGTTGCTTTGACGATGTCAGCAGGGAGCAGGGGGTGTGTGCCAGTAGCTGCATAATAAGGAGAACAAACCATGCACTTATGAATGGTGACTCTTTCTGACCAAAATACTGAATAAGTTGCCTCGCTCTAACGTGATTTGTCGCCATTGACTGCTTTGAATAGTGCTTGCCATACATCAAAGTGAGGTTGTTTCACTAGACCGTTAGCATGTTTGTTGTAGCCAGAGACGCAAATATGGTGAATGTTGTACTTCTTGGCGAGGTAAGTCAAGGCTTTAATTATTGGCGCACCATTATCTGTGACAATCTCCCTTAGTGCTCCCCATTGGCAAATGACATTCTCAAAAAGCCACTTGGCGATGGCATCAGTATTCTTGCACCAGCCCAGGTAGTTCGGCCCCTTGTACCTGTTCCGAGGAATGTTTGGGGGTTGATCGGGG
>QFEW01000163.1:12426-22922 GCA_003316525.1 Termitomyces eurrhizus
AAGAAGTTGGAGGTGAACTCATAGTCATTGTCCAGGGTCACGCATCCCAAGTGAGACCTCTGGATGGGGCCAGAGGAGGAGGGGGTGCCGTTGAGGCATTGCAGCCAGAGGGGCTGGTTGAGGGAGTCATGGGGAGGTCGAGGGCATTGCTGATGAAGACTCCAGTAGCTCCGCTGTCTATGAGGGCCGATATTGGTCCCGGGATGCCATCCAACCTGGCATTGATGACAAAGGATTGGAACAAGCGGAACTGGAGTCCAGGGGGTCCTTCAGGGTCAGGCCCAGAGAGTGGAGGATGTTGAAGGGGAGTTGCTGGTCATCAGGCATTGGTTCCTGGGTCAGGCGAAGGGTGAGATGTCGCCAGTCAATGCGGAGGTTGATGTCTTGGAGCCACAGGAGCCCTAAGACCAGGGGTGCGGAGTGTCAGGTTCTGGACTATCACAACGATCCAGGCAACCTGAAGACAAAGCACCAGACAATAGCGACAACAAGGTGTTCAAAGATTGGATTGACCATTTACATGGTTTTATACACATTATTCAGCAACCCAGGCTGCTACTTTGGGAGGATTGGCCAATGTCTACTTGGCTGCATCCCATTGTACCATACTAGCCGGAACCTTATCAAGCCGTGCTCACATTTTATACAGAGGATATCTATAATATCGCTAAGGTTTCTGGCACACCCAAGATAGTGGAAGAACCCAGACCCTTATGCGAAGACAGCCAATACTTGCTGTATGCAGCTATTCCCCAGAGCGCCAAGGCTATGGTAGAGGATCAGCAAGTCAATCAGGTTAGGAAGTGGCTGGGTGATCTGCAGCACCCACCAGCGCTTAGTGACACGGAATATGCCACATTCATAAGATACATGACCACTTTCTTTCTCGATAGCGAACAGCTTTGGCAATGATGCAGGGACAGGGCCCACAAGTTGGTAATCATGCCAGACAAATGGGTCCAGATTCTATGTGCTATGCATGACAACTTGGGGCACTGTGGTTTCTATGCCACAAGGGTGAGTTTGCTAGAACAATTTTGGTGGCCTCAAGTTAGTGCTGATATAGCATGGTACATTTGCACTTGTCATCTATGTCAAGTACAGCAGACAAGACAGTTCTTAATACCTCCTACAATAGCCATGCTGGCACCTTTGTTTGGGAAGATTTACGTGGACACAATGCACATGCCAAAATCAGGACGCTACAAGTATATTATACAGAATAGATGTTTGCTGGTCCATTGGCCAGAGTTTTGCATGCTACAAAGGGAAAACACTAATGCTATAGCTAAGTGGCTCTTTGAGGACGTAATATGCAGATGGGGAGCGTTAAAGGAGATTGTTATGGATAACGGGCCCCCAATTGTAAAAGCGCTGACTTATCTGGTGAAGAAATACAACATATATCATATACAAGTATCAGGCTATAACAAGCGCGCTAATGGTATTGTAGAATGACCGCATTTTGACATTAGGCAGGCCTTATTCAAGGCAGTAGATGGAGAGGAGAGTTGCTGGAGTGAGGTGACCTATTCAGTATTCTGGTCAGAACAGGTTACGGTGCATAAAAGAATGGGTTGCTCTCCTTATTATGCAGCTACAGAGATGCACCCATTGCTACCAGCAGATATTATCGAGGCAACCTATCTGCAGCCACCTCTTAACTTGGTTCTATCGACTATGGATATGATAGCTAGGTGTGCTATAGATTTACAACAACGTACAAAGGATCTAGCACGTTTGCACAAAACGGTTTTTCAGGCTAGGCGACAGGCAGCTCTTTGATTTGAGATGGAACATAGCACTACAATATGGGACTACAACTTTAGTACAGGTGCACTAGTATTAATGCGTAACTCCAAGATAGAGGAAACCCATAACAAGAAGATGCGCCCACAGTACTTAGGACTGCTAATGGTGGTCTCCAGAAACAGAGGAGGCGCTTATGTTCTCTGTGAGCTGGATGGCTCGGTATTGCACAGATCGGTAGCAGCGTTTTGGCTGCTTCCTTACTTAGTGTGAGAACAGATCTCTCTGCCACTGTCAGCATTAGACATCAATACTGCTAAACTGTGAGAATTGGAAGAAATAGAACTAGTGGACGATGACAAGATGATGCCAGAAGAGGATGTTCCTGATGAATCAACTTAGTTTTGGACTATTAGATCAGGGGTGCTAAAATGTTGTGCTTGTAAAAATTCAATTGTCAGACTGGTACAGAGATTGCTACAAAATACAAAAGCAACAAAAAGGCAGAGAAAACAAGACCAACATCCAACTTAACAGCCAGTGACAAAGAAAATAGCTATGCTACTCCCTAGCAGTGGCAAGGAATACACGACGAGGCGTGTAGCAAGAATTGGCGGTGAAGGGCAAGGCAGACCGAAAACAAAAGGATACTCAGACAGAGGTGAAGAGGGAGAGCTGTTGTTGCTGGTTAAGTGAGGTAGGATACGGCATTCTTTGGGGACAAGAGGTGGAAGAGGAAGTAGAGTCAGCATCTGAAGAGAGGATTAGCAGTGAGCGAGATGAAACCAGGAGTGGAGACTGACAATATGGGAAGTCTTGGTCAAAAGCTGCTCCATGAAGAGCAGCATTCCATGGATTGGAGGCTAGCACAATAGGCATGAGCAGTGGCAATGGAGCATAAAGAGGGCCTAACTTACAGAATTTGGAGGCGTAGCGGTGGTGATCTCCCACTTGGTGGCCAAGTGGGTAAGCAGGATATAGTGCTGACAGAGGATAAGGATGTTGGAATTGAAGCTTTGCCAACTGTGGTTGGGAACATGTCAAAAGAAGTCCTCTAATCGCTCGAGGATGAGAGGGCGAGAGGGCTCAGGCAGAGCTAGTAGCGTGAAGGGAGTGTTCATATCATGTGTGGGTTGGCGACACTATATGCTAGCAACAAAGCATATATACCTGCAGAAGGTCCATGCAGGGTCACAAGGTCTAGGGAAATAAAACATGTGCTACAGTTTACACAGAAAAGACAATAAAACATTTATTGCAACTACAGAAATACAACTACGTAAAAAGCTACAAACAACTGGGAACTGTCAAATCAGTGGTGTCTGAAGCTGATGGAATAGCCTCACCTAAGCAATGTGGAAAAAGTTACATTGAGAAGGGGCCAGCACCTTAGGAGGGGAGTAGAAGAGCAGGACGATGAGGGAAAAAGTTAAGCAGACGGTCAGGAGGGCTCCAAAAATGCGAGTGGTGTTATATTTATGGGGTGACTAACAAGGTTATGGTCAGTAGAAGGAAAAAGAAAAAGAGGAGGAAAACAAACCAGATAATAGCTTTCATCAAGAAGCTGGTTGAGCTGCACTGCCAGATTCGTGGACTCAATTCCCTAAAAGAGGTAGCTATAAGATGGGAGCAAGAATACCAAAAACAACATAAACATGATAGGCCTGGCTCCAAGGCCTCTTGAAGTCCAACCACTGTAGAGGACGGTCATCCCCCCAGATTTCGCAAGCGGCATGCAGCAAGCAGCAGCGATGACTTAACTCCAGAACCCCCACTGCCAGCTTGGGTACCCCTTCTGTGGGATAGTTAGTGAAAAAACGAAGTAGCACAATCCAGAAAGCCAGGGGGATCTATGGTGATGTGGGGCTGATTGCAATGAGGAGTTCATGCAGCACCAGACAAAGTGGTCATAGCAAAGATTGATGAGAGCGCTTGATGATGAACAGGCAGGCAATTTATAGGCTAATGCACCCTGCAGTTAGCGGCAGCCATGGGAGGGATCTTTGTAAAGAAGCACTAACCCTGCCAGGGATGATAGCCAATTAGAGGAGGCTGACTCAAATTAGCACGCTTACTGGAACAGCAATATTCAATGATATTAGGGTCTAGTGGGTTAGCAAAGGCAATCTCCGGCGTCTATTTCTTTATATGTTAAACTTCTTGTATGCATTCATTTATCATTTACAGACTGTATTTGTGCTTCTAGGCTGGTGCGGTATTTGCTATTGGACCGCACCGGTGAAGGGGTTTTTCCACTATGATGATTTATTTACTGAGCATTTTCCCTTTTTCTTGTTTTCTTGAGTTTACTTACGAGACTTACAATTTCTTAGTTTCAAAAAGCAGCCTTTATTTTTAGCTATGGCAGACAAGAAGGGAGGGAAGACAAACAAGATGACAAAAAGACAATACAGTCCATATCTACAAATGACAATGCTACGACTAAGCAATCATTCCAGATTGACACCTGAAGACCCATTCAATGGCAACAAGTCATCATCTTGAATACGATTGATCTCGTGCCAAGCTAGCGCATCAGCAATGTCATCACAGAGAAGGAACAAGAGTTCCTGGTGGTGTTCCAAAAAGGCAAAACAAACACGCACATTGGCTAAGTCACAACCAACTTCTTTGGATATGTTATTAACGTGGCAGTGTTGACGGCAAAGTTTGGCGGCAGGACAGATAGCAATAATAGGGTAGGAAACCCAATCATCAAGCCAGAGGAAGGCGTTGCTGGTAACATGAGTAGCAGGACAAGGAGACCAAAAGAGATCAACCTGGAAACGCTAAGACATAGTGAGAAGAATGAGAAGGAAGCGATGTATGCAAACAGAGACAGAAGTATGGGCAGTCTACTTGTGGCGAGTTTTGCTGGGGGACATAGTCCGGACAGAGGAAAGACTGATACCGTAGGGGGGAAAGTAAGCCCAATGGGAAGGGCGCTCAGCAGGAACAAGGGTGTCCTCAGAAGTGGTGCGGAAGCTAGAGGATGGCAAAGGACTGTGAGGAGGAGTGACAAAGGGAGTTAGAAGGACTAGAGCTGGAGTAACGCTAGCCTCAGCAGGACCTGGAGAAGAGTTAGTGTGCTTGATGGACATGGGAATGTCAGCAGCAGGCATGACCTTGGCAGGAGGAATGGATGGCAACCTAGAAATGTCAAGTTAGAAGAATAGCGGAAAGCGAAAAGGGACATACTGGTGGCTACGAGGGTTGCTTTGAAGGGAGTTAGCAGTGAGAGGTGGAGAGAGTCAAAGGAGAAGAGCTCATATTGCCAACAAGTCAGCAGCAGAAAGGACAGGTACCGGTGCTGCTTTGTCGTCAGGCTTACCCTTGGCATCCCTCTCAGTACCATCGCTTTCATCAGATGATGAGGCAGAAGTAGACAAAACGACAGAAGTAGCAGGCACTAACTCGTGGTGCTTACCAGGACTCTTGGGAGAGGCAAGGGTAGGCTTATGTTTCAAGAGAGTTGAATGACAAGGAGAACAGGCAAAAGGAGCAGTGACAGTAGTACCATCCTGGATAATCAGAAGCGCTAGACTAGCAGCGCTAATCAAGACCGGCTGATGAGCAGCGTGAAGTTCACGTTGGCAACAAACAAAATCCTGCGCATTGTGAACCAGAACCACGCGCTCAAAGTTACGCTGCATAATAGCATTCTTACCATGTTTGCGAGTATGAATGCCATCAAAGGCACAACCACACTTTAACGCATCACAATGGTAGCAAGGTAGCAAAGCAGTTAGGAACTAACATCTCTCAGGATCATTTTCAGACCAGTATTTGTCACACTGGGCCACAATTATAAGTCAAAAAAATGGACTTGCTAATAGGTGACAAGAAACTTACAGCGCCTACATGAGTCCAAAAGTAGTGACATTTCTGAGGAGACACGGTGACCTTCTTCTTAGTGCCCAGGACTAAGGTACTGGCAAGGAGGCCAGTGTCTATGACGGTAGTATTGCGGCGCTGATGCAATAAATCATGAAGGTCCACGTTATTAAACATAGTTTGCCTTGGTGCCTAAAGATGAATAGGTTAGGTGCCAACACGTAGCAAGCCAGAAAAACGACTTACATCATAAGAAGAGGTACCCCAAGTGGGAAAATGGACCTGAGAAGGATAAGGAACCATAGAAGAGAATACAAGAAGAAAAACGTACAGGATGCTTGGGAGGACTAGCACTAACAGGGGCAGCAGCAAGGTCACAAGGAGGGAGGCAGGAAGTGGTACAAGTCAGCCCAACTTTGGTGGGACTGGCAGGAGGAACACCAGTGTGCTTGATAGCCAAATAAAGAGGATGGGAGCATGTAGGGGAAGCTAAGTTACGAAATGGGCTACCAAGGGTAGGCGACACATGAACAGAAGGGACAATAGGCACAGGAGTAGTAGAAGCAGTATAGAGAGAAGAAGCAGAAGGAAGGTTATGAGGGACTGAGAACGTAGGGGCTGACTACAATACCAATCAGGGCAAGCATAACAAAAAAGAAGAAAACCTACTTCTTCAAGGTTGGTTCCTGCCAGTAACACGTTGATTTTGTTGGTTAGCAAAAGGGCCTAGCAAAGGCGCTGAACTTTAGTGCCACCAGAAAGAAAGACGTGGTAACTTATAAATAAGCCCACAAATGGATGAAACCAGTCAGCACCCTCATATTCATGGTACTGGGCATGCACCAGTCACAAACTTTGACTTCATGTGCCCAGGCACTATCAGGGTTACACAACAATATCCAATGCTGGTAAAGACGCATAATGGCAGGAATATTTTGTGGCGCGTCGGTCAAGCTGGCCACTTTAGCATGGTCAAACAACAAGGAGGCTTTTTTGAGGAAGTTGGCGAGAGCAGTGGCAGAAATTTTAGACATATTACAAAGGAAGATGGGGGGCAGTAAACAAAGGAGTGCAAAGGACAACCTTATAAGGGAACGACGACATCACATAAATTATGGCGCCGCTGGAATAGTGACGGCGCTTGACTGAGGACAGTCAATTTTTCAGTTGGGGAGAGATGATGGGCTTCTGCTTGGATTGAGCGCATCAAGGGACATTACAGGGCTACAGAAAAGCTAAGCTACTGACTTCTGACTGGTCTATAACAAAGGAAAAGGCATTCAGGACACCACATATACCCTACCAGCTGATACCCACACGACCATCTAGGAATCTAGGTGCTATGAGGAGATACTATGGACGCAGCTACAAAGGGTAACTCTCAACCTCTGCCTGACTAAGCACCCAAAAAGGGATATCGTTAGGCGCTGACATTTGCCAGAATGACACCATCAGAAAAGTGTAAAAGCTTGATACTCGGGCTTATGGAAATCAAGGAAATAAGTAGTGCTGGCAGTAGTGCCAGCAGTAGTGCTGTTGACTTACAGCATCTGTCTAATTACTCTGACTATAGCCTGGGCTGTCCTGGTCAATCGGAGGTATACTTAGAAAGGGGGCGGATATCTTCAAGATTTTACTATTACCTGGCAGTAGCCATGGCCAATGGGCTGTTATGCCGTTGGTCACCACCATACATGTGCTGAAGGTCGCCATTGACAAGTTGCCGTTAGCTATGATCAGAAGACAAGGCGCTAAATTCTAGCACTTTGGATGGACTTTTTCTTGAATTGTGGTAGCATACAGTATATAAGTTAGTTAAGACCTTTGTAAATAGCAAGGAAAAAGAACAGAGCACATTCTACCTCTTGTTTTCAAAGTGCTATTAAGCCCTAGCCTTCTTTAGCACCCACCATTGACCGGCCCTTGATGCTAGATTTGTTTCAGCATTAGCGATATCTACAGTGCCACTACAGGCACCTTGCGTTATGATAATTTTCGTTTTACTCAGTAAACAGTGGCCACTCCATTGCTTACTACTTTGCTAGGTAGCGTCCAGAGCGCTAACTTCTAGCATGTCAACCCAACTATTTTACTCAAGCACACCAGAACTCCTGCCCCGACTCTCGCACCCTTATACCAAAGTGCTGGAGATGACATCTTGAGACGTAGTGAACAGCGCACCCAACCACAGTTGGCATCATCAACATTAAGGACGGCATTAGACGCTTGACAGCACAATGACAACACCGTCAAAGATGTAACTCTCTTGCTGGACCAGGAAGTAATCCGGGAAGACATGGCATGCACAAAGTTCAGGTCTAAGATTGACCTGATGGATGCATACAAGCAAGTTTGGATTCAAGAAGGCAATGTTCATAAGATGGTGTTCTTGTCAATTACAGGAATGTATGTCAGTAATATAATGCAGATCAGAGACTGCAATGCACCTGCTACGTTTCAGAGGTTGATGACCTCCATATTCCAAGATGTAATCAGACGGTTTGTACACATATACTTAGATGATATATTCGTCTTTTCTGACACCATTGAGGACCATGAACAACATCTCAGAATGATTTTCAAACGTTTGAGGTCAAACTTGCTGTACCTCAAATGGAAGAAATGTGAGCTCTACTCCGAGGCAGTCGATTGCCTTGGACACAAGATCAATAGTCAAGGCATTCACCCTGACAATGACAAAGTGGATTGTATATGCGATTGGAGAGTGCCACAAACATATAATGATGCTCAGAGGTTTGTGGGTTTGATAAACTATATAGGCAACTGTTTGTCTGATATTACCACATACACAGGTCTGTTAATAGTTGTCCACTGAAAACATGATGTTCCCCAAAGGCTTAGCACGTAAGCTGATCCCCAAATTTGTGGGTCCTTATTTACTTCTAAAGGACTTTGGCAACCATTCCTTTAGAGTACAATTGCCTGCTCACATGAGACAGAGAGGCATTACAATTCATTTCATGCATCATTACTATGGATACATTGCCCTAACAATAATAGGAGATTTCTGGGAAGACTGTACTCCCAAATCATATCTGAAATTGAACCAGATCAGGATAATGAGTGGTCTGCCGATAAGATCGTGAGCCATGCAGGGTCAAAGACCAATGCAATTTTCGAAGTATTATTGACATGCTGGGGACAGGACCTGGTTATAATATGATCAAGTCCAGGAATTGGATATCCTCTCCCCATACTGGGAAGCTCTCAATGTCGAATTAATTCACAAGCTTCTGAAAGGAATGGGAAAATCTCCAACTGACGACCCTCAAGTTTTTCTAGGGTCCATCCATTCTGAACACATAAATACCCCCCATTATCTTCTGACCCAACAACCCCCTCAGCACCTCAGCCAGTTGTCAGAGCCAGCTACTTTCCAACTTTGACTACCTGCCACACACATGTCTCACCGCCCTAAAAACCACTATGCTCCTCATCCATGCCTTGCAAAATGCCCTGACGGCTTCGTGCAACTGTCGAGGGAAGATGATGTCCAACTCTGGGATATTACCTCAAAAATTGGTCACATATGATCATGTTATGACGCACGCCACATTTACTATTCAGTTTTATTTTCTTCCTTACATCATGGTATTTTCCATGGTGTTCGAAATGTTTCATCTTACTGTATAAAACATACACCCTTACATGAAGTTCGAATCATCTCCGATATCGAACTTCAGATGTGTCATTAACATAAAAAGATTACTATACATGTACTTATAGGTCTCCGATATCGAACTTCAGATTGTACTATATACATGAATACATATATTCTGCATTATGCTGCAACAGGTTATGGGCCCCGCCATCAGCGAATCGACTTCCGATACTCTACAGTTCGCAAAGTTCGATGGAAATAATTATCACGTATGGTCTGATAACATGAAGGCTGCGTTACAATCAAAATCTCTTTGGGGTATTACTAGTGGATGTGATAAATGCCCATCAAAGCCCCCTGACCAGTTTCCAGGTATGACAACTACTTCTCATCCCAATCCCACCGATGATGGTTTGGATCCAGTCGTTAAGGATAGTTTGATACTGACTGTCAAGGAGGAAGAAGAGGTTCAGGAATCTTGGGACATCATCCTGTCCAAGCCTTACCTCGTATGGGAACAAGCTCATGAAAAATATGAGCAATGGTTGAGCAAAAATGATGTGGCTGTCGGTTTAATCTGCAGTGTCATCGAATATATGCAGCGGGATTCCATCGACCTCCGTAGTGCGAAAGCAATTTGGAATCATCTCTACAAAAGCTACGTCGACAAACAAAGCGGTACTAATGTGCATTACTACTATCAGCAATTATACGCGATAAGATGGGATGGTCGATCACCCATAACAAATCACATTGGCTTCTATCTCGATATTTGTCGCTGCATCACTGATGCTGGCCACAAGGTCGATGATAACACAGTAATAAATGCCATTCTTTTGTCACTGCCAAACACTGTGGCTTGGGAAGTCATGAAACAAAATTTGTTATATCGAGGAGCCTCGAGGGTCTATCGGCAGAACTTGTATCTGTATACGATCATTTATCTCAAGAAGATAACACCTCAAACAAGCAACTTGCCTTTATATCCAAGCCAAATAACACGTTGAGTGGGAGTAAACCTGATACAAAAGTTACGAAAGGGAAACTCAAAGCCATACGAGAGCCCAAGCCTGAAGACGTTTGTCACAATTGTGGCGAAAAAGGCCATTGGAGTCCAAAATGCCCTAAACCAAAGAAACTGAGAAAAGTTGGGAATGCAAATGTATCAGTAAACGAACCGGCACCACCTGCACACGAAGTAGGAAAACTCTTGATGGCTACATCTAATGGAATGCCCTCAGGACTACTCCTTGACAGCGCTGCATCTTGCCATATGGTCACTGATAAGAAA
>QFEW01000170.1:0-18479 GCA_003316525.1 Termitomyces eurrhizus
ATAGCCTTATCCTTCAAACTCTTCCTTTATGTAAATAGTGGATTTTGCTAGCAGTGGTGGCAAGCTTTTTTCACTGGGTTTTTGATGCTACTCCAATTGCACCCTTTTAGTTATGCCTATACTGTTCAGCTGTGGGTCTACTGAGGTGTTTTCTACCCGATATGTCCTTAGCTACCATGTAGCAGAAGTAAATAGCATTGTAGACGTACGGCTGTATTTAATTATTTATTTCAATTCTGTTATTGTGGCTGTGCATTGTTCAAGTATACTATTGATGCACAGCCACAAGTTCCATGATTGCTACATGTATTCCGTATTATTACATTCTTTCGAGTGTGAAACCATCTAATTGAATCTAAACCGTGTAATATTGCTTTTACCTTCATGTATTGTTTGAGGTGATATAACTATTTATCTGTCGATGTCGTATTTAATCTTTCTTGGTCCACAGTTTATAAAGGTATCATGCTTAGATAATTTATTGATCAAGCATTAAGGGAGAAAAAAAAAATAATAATATATACATATAATTCCCTTTGGTAGATATTGCCAAACTGTTTGTCCATATGGTCGATTATATAATCGATGTATTATTTTGATGCAATGACACTTATTATGACATGTTGTTTTGATGATGACATTTATTTATTACTATATTAACTGGGAAAAATACAAAAAAAAACAACAACAACAACAACAACAACAAAAAAAAAACAAACAAACAAACAAATGACGCAACATGATATGGGCGGTAGTATATTGTATGTTAGATGCTATGAACGGTGGTATATGTAGGTGCTCGGTACTCAGTTTAATATAGAAAGACAATGAGGGAACAGCGATGAGAGCTTGCGGAACAATTCAGGGACGACCGATTGACCAGATGTGAGAAATAGGATAACTCAGTGAAAATATAACAGACCGCATTGGGTAAAAATGTCTCAAGAAGTAGTATGAAAGCCATCGTAAGATATCAATTGTCAATGTTCATGTAATTCAACATTTGTTGCTCAAAATTGCCGGTACTGACCACCTTGCTGGCCCTCTGTTGGGGTTCTCCATCGTCTTCATATGTTCAGAGCTTCCTTTTCACTGGCTCATAGTCTTTGCATTTGAGTGGTTGCCCTTTCCTCTTCTTGATAATTTTCAGAGTGAGAACAATACATTTATTGTTTATATGGCCGCTCACTAGTACAAATGTTTCGTCCAGCAGCGTTATCAATCTCAAAACTGTTAACATCTTGTACTTCCCTCCCCTCAATGGAACGACTGTGAAGGATACCTGCACTGCAACTATATTGCTGATTTGGAAGGTCTGCAGTTTGATCTTCTTGAACCTTTGATTTGTGTGAGCATCTATGTTTTATGGTCGTTGTCTATATATTCTTACGTTTTATCTCCTTCCAGTGTTATTCTTACTTGCACGTACTCAATGACATTGTCTGATGTTCTCTTGAACCCCCCTCATGCAATTTTTTTGAGCAATTTGTTGGGGTCAGTATCCTTTTTGAACGGAATGTGAACTTCTTGTTTGTCCAAGTCATTTGCGGGTATAAACACCCTATTGTTTGCATACAATATCTTATTTCCTTCATCTGATGTTTTTTCCAACCATTCTTCCAGTTCGCCCTCTTTGAACTCCTGGTCAAATGCTTTGTATACTGTTTTTGCCGCAGCCATAGCGTCGTTGAACTGCTGCGTGCCAAGCCTGTCCAGTTTTATTGACTGTTTGAGGTATTTACACTTCCAATTAAATTCACTACATCCCTATCAGCCATCTTCAATATGTGTAGCATCATTGAACGCTCACTTTATACATCCTCCTATCTTAAATGGAGGCAGATTTATGTCTGATATTGCACTGTACACTGTGAATATTGCTTCCTCATTTGTCACCTTGCCGTCCTGGTCTGCTAGTAGGATTCTCTATATTTTTGGGCTTTTGTACTGCTGTACAACTACCGTACTTTTCTATTCTGGGTTCTTCACAAGACATTAACTCTATGTGTAGACGTGATACATATATATTTTCATTTCACCTGAAGAATGTCATGGAGTCATACTTCCCCCTGATGCTTGTCATACTCGACATGTCATTCCAATGTACTTCCTATATTAATGTCCATTTAAATATCTTTTTATAATTCTAAAAGGCTTCATTCAGTACGCACTTGCATTGATTTTGTTGTACTTGTTGTCTATTTTTGTATATGTGTATGTGATGATAAGATAGGCTACAGAATGTCTGGTGAGCTGATACTGTCTCGTGTCGCATTGCAGCCATCTATGATAAGCAATTTTCAGGGTCAACTATCTGTATGGCTTCTTATTCTCATGTTGTGTTGCATCAGTCTGATGCAGGCAACGTTTATGGGTCGACTGTCTGTCTGGCTTCTTAGCGATTTGGACATATTTTATTTCTTTTATTCAACATGTTTGGAAACGATAAGATCGACCCAATTTATTGGATCTCCCTATATGCTAATCCTCCAACTGTCTCACAGACAACTTCTTTCCCATATATTCTCCCATCCCACAGGACTGTGTTCTTTTTTTTTTAGTTCGAAGCATGTACATTTCCGCATTGATATATTTATTCTGCTGTATCATTTTATTTGATTTTGGCTTATAGATTGTCTGTTCCCTGGATACTGAGTGGGTTACTTTGCTTCTAACATCTTTTAGGATTGAAATAGGTTAATTCAAACTGACTAATTGGTTTGCCTATATATTACCTACATATTACTCTGTTATCACTACGGGATTGAACAAGGCTAATTCAAATTGACAATTTGGCTTGCCTATTGATATCCCTTACTTCTTACACCGTTATGGCTATATTTCTCATAGTATCTGGATGTTTCTGCCTTTTCGCCTTTCTATGTCCAGACTTGCCAGTCTGGCTGTCAGGTTCCGCTGAGTCGGGGGCTTTCCGGGGAAGCAATTGCCCTTACAATGCGGACTTGACCTACGGATACTTGGGTGTCTGGAACTCCGGGGCTATGTCTCCGAGGTTCAAGACGTGGACAGGGGTAATCTCGGGAGAGGGAACTTGGTCTGGGGGTTCTGGGTTTCGGGTAGCTGAGGATAGAATGGGGGTCAAGTCGTGAACTGGGGGTTCTAAGACGAGACCGGGTTAACAAATTAAAAGTCGCGAAGTGCGTACCAAACTTAGAGCACACGGTTATTCAAGCGTGCCAGTCAAGCGTGCCAGTCAGTGCGTACCAGTCAAGCAGAGGGTATGCAACAATTCAAGTAATCCAAGTTAATGCAGTGTAATATCAAGACTAGCGAATACAACGGAGAACTACGCTATAAGTACTACAGGACCGGGTCTTGGGGTTCCAGGGTGTCTGGGATGGGTTCCGGGAGTCATTGAGTAGTGGGCAGGGACTGTATACTTGGATCGTGTGTGTGGGGCGCGCGATCAATTGGCGCGGAGGGAGCTGTGATGCGTGATGTATGATGGCCGGAAGCGAGTCGTGTAATCCGATCGTTGATCATGGCTGGTGGCGGCTGATGGCAGTCCTTGATGCATGTGATGGCGGTGTTGGTACTTGTGATGGCAGGGCGTGTCCTGTGGGGTTGGAGGGAGGGTCACGGATGGTGTTCCGGGGGTGTCCTGGAGCAGATTCAGAGGGGAGGGGTCGTGACACTGGCGCATGTAGAGCTTGTGTGAAGTGGCAGTTTCTTATGCAGGCATTGTTGTTTGATTTGTATTGATTTATTTGTCTAAGCATGTATTAATGGTTCTTTATCCGTCTCCCAAATGGCTAGCTTAAAGCTTCTAACCCATCATTAACTCCGTGTTATTTTTCTTTTTATTTTTTATTTCTATTTGTTTTAACCGTTTTTTACCCTATATTTGGCTTGTATATTCAGTTTATCATGCAACCATGAGTACTCATACTAATATATTTGGTTTATTTGACCCTTGTTGCTTTTGACGTTTACGTATTCATTACTCTGCTGGGATACCATAAAACCTGTGTGCTGCAGGCTTCCTTATCCTCAAATCTTTTGCTCTATCTATCTGTCCCTATATTTGTTTATACATTGTTATACTTGGTACTACCATGCCCCCATGCAAAAAATCAAAGAAATCTACAGATAACCTGGAAGATATGACATGTCCTTTGTACAAACAGCTGCAACCTTTGTAAATTTATATCTACCTGCCTACCTCTCATTATTATACTGATATATTTGACTAAGAAATGCAGACCAATTGAATGTGTGCATTATGTAATCATTTGTATGTACGACCTTGACATATGCTATCAGTATATTTGCAGCTGTGTTAGCCAGCAACTCGCCTGTCAACGCCAATTCTGCATCTTCCTCTTCAGTCAAGCGCAAAATTGGTGTCGCCTGTGATGTGTACATCCTTGTATATCGTGTTGATGTCAATGATTGCTTATCATTTGTAGTGATAGTATGCCCTGTATGCCTTTGCCAAAGAAGAAGAGGGCTGGTGGCCCTTCAAGCGTTGAGTCCCCAGTTATGTGCATACTAATGTTATGTTATTGACCTTTGGTTGACTGCCTACTGTTTATTTAGACGTGCCTTGGAGAAGCTTTCGGCCAGTACAGGTGATACACTGTCCACTCCAACTGGGCGAACTATGTTAGTCGGATTACACTATTTGTAGTATGACCCACCTGAAAATGTTGTTTCTCGTATATCTTCAGGTGCAGTCGCACTCTTTCAGATAGCCCTCAGGTTGCAGGGGTCACAAAATCGACCACACGTATCCTTCCCAACATAAAGGCTGATTCAGACAATAACTCGGTGTCTGACAATTCCCTGGATAACAGAAATAGCATCATAACTCTTGCAGAAAGCGACGGTTTGCTGGAAGGGTCAGTATTTTATTTTCAATTTTATTGTAAATATTGCTCATATGTTGTGTCTTTTATTTTTATTCTTATTTGTAGTATCGGTACATCTTGCATTTGTAAACTGCCTGCCCATTCATTGGACAACAAATTCTATGCCACTAGTGAACCTATTGTCGATAAAAACACATCCAACAATGGAGTCGACGGGAGTAGCTTTGAGTTGTTGGACTTACCCAATGATGAAGCTGATATAGCAGACTTAGTTTTCTCAGACAGTGCGCCAATTGCATGTGTCAATTCTGATAACAAATCCTTGGTGTTTGCTGCCTCTGCTGACAAACAAGAGTGTGCTGATGATAACAAAGATTGTCATGTTATGGAAGATGCCAGTACTTATGTACATGGTATCACTACTAATCACAATGATCCTGTTAATGTTGGTGCTGGTGAACACTATGATATTGAAGAGTAGCGTCTTATTATTTGTTTGATTGATTTCTGTATTCTGATTTTTTTTTTGTTTAGATTTGATGGTGCTACTGATCCATTATGGTTACTAATCCTCCGGTTATGCAGCCGGATGTACAGGATCCTATGTTCTCCTCTACATACAGTATGCTTCCTTATCTTCCATATGTCTGTTTATAATATCTATGTCGCAATATGTACCGGTCTGTTTCTATTTATTGACATATTTTTTGCACAGTTGTGTGTTCAATATTATACCATATGGATATGATAAACAAATCAGTGATGGATCAGTGTGATTTGCACGTATATCGGCTGTGACATCAAAGATAACCGAAGAAAACGCAGAGTAAGTACTTACGTTGTCTTGTTCATGTGCATCATTGTTACACACATGTATAGGTCTTTGATTTGAGGCCTATTGTGGGTCAAACATGGCTTATACATGCATTCAGCTCGCATACATCCTGATAATCTTACTGCCAAGTCTCGTCGCCTTGCTTTAAACTATGGGGATAATGCCTTTTGCATCGACGTCATGTTTGGCGTCATATCTGCTTCTCATCTCTTCAATTCCAGCGCAGAAGTTGGCAGTTACTCATCCCCTTATAAACAGAAACGTTTGATGATTGTGCCATTCCAGCAAGAATTCCTACATTCTATGGCCAATGTTGGAAATGCGTTGGGTTTGCGTTCTGATCCCATGGGCTCTTATTCAAGCTATGGGATGGCCTTTGTAACCAGAGGTGAAGGGAAGAGTGTGTCCTTCAAAAACTGTAAATTTTCAACTTGCGTGTAGCATACCTTCGTGTTGACATCATTTTGTAGCGGGTGGCTACTCAGTGCCTGCCCTTTCGAAGCCTCCTGTACTTACAGACGATTTGATGTTTTCTGTAAAATCTGCTCCTATCGTACCAACTCCAAAATTCAAGAATTCTATGGAAGCGGTAATAAATTATGAATTGACGGATATGTCTTCTGTGTCATTATTTGTCGACTTCTCTATTTATTTATTTCCAGTGCCTGTATACGACAGTCGTTCGGAAACTGGACCTGCCTTTTGATTTTTGGCTGCTGACTTCAATGCTATTGCTAGTTGGCACTCATACAATGGTAACATGTCCGATGTTCCTGAGGGGTCCATTGTTGCCGTGGGTTACACAGCTGGATGGTTTGAAAGGTCCTCTTCAGTGTATGTTGACCATTTATTATGATATTCTTATTGGTTATTTATTTATTTATTTGTAGTTTCCTTTCGACTAACATCAAGTTCATCATGGTTCTTTATACTCCTGATCTTGTTGTGGTTGGTGGTGCAGGCACCAGGCACATGGCATCCTTGATGAGACCCGGTGGTCTTGAAGGGTCTGAATATGGTGCTCTGGAAGGGTCGAAAGATATTTCTTCTTCTGGTTCTGTGAGTGGTATACCCTCCGGACGCTGCACTGCCAGCTCCAAGACATCTCACAATGCTGGTTCGACTGCTTCTCCCTGATCTGGTGTTGGTAGATCAGCTACAAATCGGGGTGCTCCCTCTAAGCTGGCTCGTTCTGCCAGGCTACCCAAGGGGAAAGGTAAAAATAAAGAAGCAACCTGATTGCTGGCACGTGGACCACATATAGTTTCTTCAATTTTCCGTGCTTGTCAATATAATTTTGATTTTGTTGTTTGCCGCATTCTGATCCCTTTGCTGAACTATCTCGTACCATTTTTGCATACATCACTCTGTTTGACTACAAAATTTGGAGCGATGAATAAAATATACATTATTTGCAATGTGCCATTGGTCTTGTGTAAGAGTGTCATGAACGGATAAAACTAACTCAGTATGACCTTTGTATTCATTGATATTATAGCACATATTTACTGTTTGATTGTTTTACTTGCTGAAGGTTGTGTTGTCTGTTTTGTATGACTAATCCTTGTTGTTCAAATTCGTCCATAGTTAATCCGCTGTCAATCTAAATATGGTCTGCTATTATATATATAATTTTATTTACTGAAATTGTTGATTTTTTATTTTATACATATATATATATATATGGCACGTTAACACCCCCAAACCTCCATCTTGTCCTCCCTCCTGCCCTCTCCACATACACACGTACTTTCTGATATTTTCATTATATGTCTGTGACTTCCCTGCATCCTTGCTTATCAAACAACACTTTTGCATCCTGTTTCTGGTTCACTGATGCGCTGCTATCGGACGGAGATCTTGCTACCCACTATGGACGAGACATGACAATCCATGTGAGTGAACATTGTCGACTTGTTTATTGTTGATGATACCATAAGTACATGCTGTTGTCGTTTTGTAGCAACTTGTTAGCCAGATAATTACAGAGGAAGCTATGGTTTCTCCTGCCCACAAGGATGATCAGTATTCTCTGTTTTGCACTCTTATGGTGGGAGATGATGTGCCCATGATACCTGAAAAGATCCTGACGGATGCTCAATTTCGGATTCTCATGGCCTATCATGTTGTGGATGTATTTGAGATGATGAATGGGGGGGCTATTCAGAGACTCTCTTCATCTGGTCCCATATTTGACAACTACAAAGCAGTACGTGTCATTGTTTCTATTGGCTTTTATCAATTGGTCAAGTACGATATTTTATGTATTACCTAGCCTATGGGAAGCCTTAATAATATTCCTGCTCTACTGGAGAGATCCCAGAATGCCCTAAACTCTCATATATGTGCACTTCAATCCAAGGCATGTAGAGATAAACAATTTGACTCTTCCGCATATTATTTGTCGGAAGGTGGTCCCTTTATTTGTTTGTACTCAAGTCTCACCCAGCATGTTGGGAAAAAAAACATTGTCACTACACTCATCAACTTGACCTCTGCAGCCCTGCATTTTGGATGTCTTCTTAAGGTACATTAATGTCTATATTGTGTGTGTATTGTTAATGCTGAAAATATCAGTGCTCATATTAGGGAAATTTATTTCTGCCTACTGACATTGAGTCTATTGAGAGTATGATAGTTTCCGGATACGATACCTTTCAGTTTAATTGTTATTTACATCTTATATTTTGATACTGCAGGTCAGAGAATGACCAGTCTGGGCTCGCGCATATTTGCCAAGTTCACGGTTTAGCTCCTCAAGGTCGCACAACTGTTCTTCATAATTCTTTGTATATTGTGTTGGCTATATCGCCTCTCATGTTACTCAATCCTCACGAGTATAATGAAGTGGGCGTGAAGGAAACAGTGTTCAAGGTGTGATTGTTCTCTCGCATGCCATATTGATAGTTAATTGTATCATTAACGTGGTAGTTATGGAATCACATAGGAGGGCTAAAACGACCTCTTGCTGTAGTAGAAGTGGATTGGGTGTTGTGGAAGGTGTTATTTTCTGCAGCTCTAGAGGGAAACCTCCTAAAGGAACTCAGATCCGCATTTCAACAACTGGAGGGGATGGTGAGGGATGCCACGCCTCATTGGCTGAACCTCGTTAACGGGTCTTCATGTGTCCCTGCTACCCTATCTTTGCCATCCAATGTAATTGATCAGCTCGATATGGTGGTATATTCCGATGTTTTACCTTTTCCTGACAATTCTTTACTCCTGACCTCACTTACTGGAAGCACCTCTGGTATCAACGTCCCTGTGCCCAATGATTTCCATTTGTCTGCAATTATGTATGTTAACGAGTTCGATAACGACGGGCTTCGTGATAAAGATGTGTGTCCTTCTTGATCTGCTGGTAGCAATCTGTATCATCCACCTATCGATGATGACAATTCTTGTGATACTCGTAGGACACATATGTCGCCTTTACGGGATACTACTGACAATCTATTCAATGACGATGTCAATGCTGGCAGTAAAAATCTGAGCAATTCAACGAACAAAACTGGACAACTTGGTGGGCATGATGCGGCAGACAGACATCCATCTTTTGTGTCTCCTCTGCCATATTCTCTCAACAATCATGACCCTTCTCCTTCTGACAGGCCCACCGATGTTGATATTGATAGAAGAGGTGTACCTGGTAGAGATAATGCTAGCAATGATAATCAAGCAGTACTTGATAATTCCAGTGTCAATTTGTCGTTCTCTGAGAACCCCATCAATGATGATCGCAATGTACTCGATATACCCAGCATCAATCCGTTGTCCTCCGACAACCTCGTTCCTCCACCGGATGAAGAACCTCCAGTTTTGGTTCCCAAAAGTAATGTATCGGGGGTGCGGTTGCGACAATCTGATAAAACAAGTAAACCGCTGTCTATTCCTTCTCTCACTCCCAAAAGGAAAAGACAAGCACACAAGAACACCAAAACCATTGAAGGTACACATGGTGACGGTATTGACAGGACACAGCCTAGCAAACACATTCCTCATGTCCTCATTGATTTGACTCTTGACGTTACTGTTCATACTCTGTTATATGTGATTACTATGTTATTTCACTGTATGTTGTATGACCTCAGGACTTGGAGTTTGACGATTCTGATATCAATGTATCTGATGACATTGTATTCATGATGGAGGAAAGTCCTGTCGAGTATGCAATTCACAGTACAAACTGCGCATATCGGTTTACTCCCAAGTTCCATGTAAGTCCTGTAATATCTGTTTCCGTAACTGCTGCTGAACATCCTACAGTTAACAGAGGATTTGCAATGGTTTTACTCACTCTACAAATCAGTCGTTATGGGGTCAACTAGACCGACGTTTATCAAGATTGCTTCTATGGATGAATTGACGGACCCCACTAATACCAGCATTTCTAAATATCTGACCGATCACACTGCTGTATTGATCAAAGGCATCAACCATGTAGACAATGGATTTACCGGTGCAACACTGACCTCCGTCTGCAACATATACAGTGTTGCCACCATTCATGGTATGCCTGGTTGGGTATTCTTGTGTTCCATTCCATATACTTATATATGATAGATTTCACCTCGCTAAATACTCAACATATGCGTAGAGGTTTCCCGGTTGACGTGTTTGCTGCTGTTTTGTCTGTGGAGCCGCAGGCTCTGAGTGCTCTCAATATGCTGGCAGTACGTGATCCATTTCCCGTCTTATCCATGTCCAGTGATTTGTTCGCATGGTTGCAAGTAAATGGTCAATCCTCGTACTGCGACTCCTCCAACCATTATCCAATATCTGACATGCGGTGGGCAATAGCATTGACCAGATCTGCCTATCATTACTGGCACATTGGTTCTAACAGGTATGGCACTTTCTTATAGGTGAAAACAGGATTCAAGTTACTGTACGTTGCATGACCAAAGTCGGGGTCTTTCGAGGATTTGCTACCGTATCTATTTTTATGGATAAATATGTCATGCATGAGGCGAACACTGACTTGTGGGATACTGAAGTGGTTGTATTGGAACCTGGTGACATTTTGTAAGTGGTGCCCTTATATTGCTGCATAGACAATATGACTGTTCCCATAGTATCGTGCACCTTAACATGCCACTTTGTGTCGTGACACCGGTACCTTCCATATGTGTTGGAGGTCATTATTATCTAGCGACCACTCTTGCTAATTCCGTTATTGGGATATATCACCATTTTGTGGGTAGTTGAACCCTTGCAAACGCTGATCACAGAACAGCATCTCATTCTATACTGGTTTGCATGCTCGCACATTACTACCACTATACAAATAAACTTTTTGAGGGCGACCTAGGTAAGCATACCTGACATTGACTTCTAATTTTTAGTTTATTAAATTTATTTTTATTAAATTTTTTATTTTGTTAATTTTGTTTATTTATTCATTTATTTTTAGACCAGGAGTCATCATGTGCTGGATTGGGATACCTGGGAAGGCGCCTTGTCTATTTTCTCGCTATGCAATTATTTTGAATTGCATAGTGCTCTTATTAATTGGAACTACCCATTCAATATGAATGTTCACGCATTTGAGTCATCTATCAAAAACCACTCAAGGGCCCGCAAAATCATGTACTGGTACTTCCTGCATCATACCTTTTGCAGGCCTGGTGATACTCTGAATGGTTACAATGCATTCCAGGCTATTTACTCTGTGTTTTTGGCTCGTCACGCTTACGTGCTTATACTACTTAAGAGAGCTGCTTGTGCGTCGGGAATACAAGGTGAGATTGAAGGGCTAGATACATCTTCAGTTCAGATGGCGGTTTGCAAATGTATACGCAATGGGCCTGCATGGGATTATTTCAAAAATATGACAGCTAGTTCTTCTGACTGATTGTTTTATTGAGATGGACCGTCATACACCATTGAGTCTTGCTGCGTCAGTCTTCTATTATTATTGGTTTATTCATTTGTATTTACTAGATTGTCCTTACCTCGATGGTCTGGTGTACGGAGATAAGGAAACGGCATATAAACTTGGGTACTCTCTATCGCACATATCACCTCACCTAGATCGCAACAATCCTAAGGATAATGACGTTTACAAAACCCTTGCATACAGCGATGCTGCAGGATCTGCTCGAAATATTTGCAAACAGGATCATCTGTCTTCGACTACATCGGAACACACTCGTCGCCAAGGTATGTATTTATAATCAGAACACATCCATATTATCAGGTGGTTAATCAATTATTCATTGTAGTCCGTCCCCAAATTACATTATCTGACCCCTGACCCCATATTATTGTCATATGTTGTGTTTACATTTGATATATCAAAAAAAAAAAAAAAATTGTGTTTGTATCTGTATACTAATGTAAATATTTGTGTGTTTTGCTAATACGTTGATGTAATATGAATTGTACTTATACTCAGCGGTTGTCTATACAAATGATTATGTAACAATGAATTATGTGTCTTATCAAAGGGTTGTCTGTCTTGACGCTTGTGTAACAAATACCACCTTTCAAGTTATTAGTATGCAACTTATCACCTGTTTCATCGAGCGATGGGCTAGTGTCTATCTGCTCATCATGTGCGGATTATACATCCTTGTTGTATCTGCAAATGCACATAATATTGGGTCAGTTATACCCTATTAATCGATGTTTCACCTACATATTAAACTGAACTGAATGCAAACCAGACCCTCTTTACACAATGTAAAGCCTGTTGAACCACACTATGTGGTACACAACATTTCAAATGCAACCTGCATGCATTCAGAACACAATGTATCATGCATGCAAATTGACTGTGGTGGTTCTGCACCTCTTATAGGTTTATGCACCCACCATATCAACCGATGTAATTATGCTGAGGTAAATCAGCACCACTCTCATGTTGCCCTTTTACGTTACATGTGTTTGCATCTATATGCATTCCAACGTCTTTCACAGTATTTGCATATCAAACTAGACATTGCGTCAATTAAACAGCAGTTTGTTTATCTGGATGGACGAATGTACAATCAACGGTCTCCTCATAGTTACATCAACTTATACAATTTGCTATACCCTTGGATACATATTTGCCAATTTTGGACCAGTATGCACACTGCGAGGATGTGTCATGTTTTACAAGTTCTATCAACCAGAGGACATATTCTACGGCACAATTTTGCGATTTCCTTGAGGAACTGTGTGTCCAGCACCAGTATATTTCAACGTGCTGTAAAACATGGCTTGTGTGATGCTGCAGTAATTGCACATTTAATTGAAGAGGATGTTGACCTTCCTGACAGCTGGCCATCCTTTGTTTATATACTCGCACTCAGGCACGTAATACTTACTATAGAGCACATGAGTTGTCTCTATGCATATAATGTACTCTGTCCATCGATCATCTTACAAAACCATGTTCATACACTCCACTACTTGAAGAGATACATATTAAGTTGTGTACTTCACTTTGGTGGTGGCAAGTTCTATTCATTTCCTGTAGAGGCAGTTAGTCTGTATGTGTCTGCCAGTTACGATCACGTCCTGGTAGGGCAGGTGTTCAAATATGTTAATCACGTAGATGCCAGCGGTCTCGCATCATATCTTGTGACGAAAGGCTTTGTGCATGCAGAAATACCTGTACAAGAGTTAATCAACCACTTGTTTATCAAAAATATCTGTCTGGTTGCCCGCATGCACAGCATCAGTATGAGTAGTTCTATACTGAAGGGAGAATTACCCTTTAAGTTTGATGGTCACAGTTGTCCATCGTGCATCATCAACACTACGGTGTTATGGTCTCAACCAGATAAATGAACCAAAGATGCAGCATGGCGGGCAATCGTCCATTGCACACATAAACAGAGACAATCCTCATATTCTTATCGTCATGGTACTCGTAGACATACCCGTAAATCCACATGCATTGAACAAAGCATCGCCGTATCTCTTGAACAAGAATATCTGGATCCAGATGAAAGTGTAGTATTTCCACCACATCCGCTTAGTAAGTTGCAAACCATGGATATTGTAGGAAATTTTTGTTCTGGCACAGGACAGAGATACGTGGAGGAAGCAGGTTGTGCGGTGTGTGGTCTCCTACATCCTGTAGCCGATATGAATCCTCTCAAGAGTATGAAAGGTTATCTAGACGTACTTTGCATTCCAGGAGTCACCAAAATATAACGATTATCCAATACAGATTGTGTTAGGGAGCTGAGAGGACTGGTAATTGATCACTCGTGTAAACATGTTTGTTGATTGTGCAGACAGCAATTGTTCAATGGGCTCATTCCAAAAAACGCACTAGCCAATGGCTTTTGGATTGGCCCTATACCTGATGTGTTAAAACGCCTTAATTGGATTGAACAGATATTAGTTGCTAGGGTAAGAAAGTCCTTGTGTTATGCTCATGTTTTAGCCTCCGGTCTGAGCAAGATGAAGGTGCATCTTATTGCTTTCGAGTCACCTATTCAGAAGGTATATCAAGTCCTTCCACCTCCTGTAACCGACCTCGGTGACATGATCGCAATTTTATTTTCTGGTCCTTGCAAGCCATCTGCTAAGGAGTTACAGAGGCTACCTCTGCTTGTGAGAAGATGGAATGTTTAGCGTGCGTTAGAATGGCTCAAACTTAACCATTCTTCATATAGCGATCTGGAAATATTGTACAGCAACTTAGAGGGATATCCTGAAGATGTTTCTCCTGTGTCCATTGTTCATTGCCAAAGCGCTGATGAGGCTGGTACGATAGACCCACCGGTACATGAAGATAACAAGGAGTCTGGTGTCAACACGGATGATTGCCCCTTTGTTGTCCATGGCCTCACTGGTGATGCTTTATCAGCCAAGACTATGGATGAACTTAAAGGCCTTGCAATGCAACATTGGATGTCTAACGGAAAGGCTCTGCGTATTGGTCATTCTACATACCCCAAAAAATACATTCGGCAATCCGGATTTGTATCCGCAAATGTTTCCTTGGCTGTTCCCCTATGGTCTGGATGGCATAGGCAGTAACAAGTGCGGTGTATCAGTGCGCGCTCATAAAGCCAACTTGCTTATATATCATGATAAATGCTTTCAAACAGATACTAGATTCCTATTCGCTGCTTTCAGCCATGAACAGGTAAAGGCTGCTACTAGCAGAGGCTATCTAGCAACAGAACATGCAAACTTTAACAACATATCTGACCGTCTTACAACTGTCAATCCAACAGTGTTTTCTGACCTTTCACAAAGAATGGCAGTTGGAGATATAGTGAAGCCAGTTACAGAGGATGAAAAAGCTTGTTTCTGTGTAATAGATGACTTAGATGTAATTTCTGGCAGTGTCGAAGGGTCTGCTGTTTCCAAAAAACACATGCGGAATGAGATCTGGTCCCTTGTCATAAGCAAAGGTGCTCCTTCTTGGTATATCACCTTATCACCTGCCGATGTAAAACACCCTATATGTCTTTATTATGCAGATAGCAAGACGTCCTTCATGCTGTCTGTGCCCTATACTTCGGACGATGCTTACCATCTTATATCAAAGAATCCTGTTGCCAGTGCACATTTCTTTCATTTTATGATAAACGCATTCATAATCCACGTATTAGGAACCAACTCAGATAATCCAGGATTGTATGGTCATACTTCGGCATACTACAGTACCATGGAGCAACAAGGTAGGCTTACCCTCCATTTACACATGCTTTTGTGGATTCAAGGAGGGTTAACTCTGGATGAAGTCAGGGAAAAAATCATGGACCCATTGTCAGGGTTTCAAAAGGCTATCGTAGAATATCTAGAATCAGTACATCAAGGCAATTTCTTGACTGGAGCACTGGAAGATGTCAAAAAGCATATATCATTAAATAAAGCTGCACCAGGATATATGGATCCCACTAAGTCGCTTCTGGAACAGCCATCCATTCCTTGCAAAGAAGAATGCTCATTGTGTGCAGCATGTGATAATGCAGCAGGATGGTGGGATCGCTTTTGTCATACGGTGGACAATCTGCTGTACTGATCAAACATACATACATGTACTTCCACTAAGAACAAAAATGGCATACAGAAAAAAAACAAGGAACACAAAGGATGTCTTGATAACCCATGGGGTAAATGTAGAGCAAGATTCCCTTGTCCTTTGTACGCTCACACAGAAGTTGATCTGACGACTGGTGCTTTGAACATGTGGAAGATGGAACCATGGCTCAATACGTTTACAAGTCCTCTCACTTACCTGTTTCTATGCAATACCGACGTAACAAGCCTCCGCTCTGGGACGGCCATCAAGACTGTGTTGTTGTACATCACTAAATATGTGACAAAGCCCACCCTCAAAACATGTACTGCGTTTGAGGCAGTTGCCTCGATATTTACTAAACATGCAGATATACTAAATGGTCCACTTAATCGTCAAGAGAAAGCCTGCACACTAATGACCAAGATAGCCAATGTTCTTAGCGCTAAAACGGAAATGAGATCGCCAATGATTTGCATGTATCTATTAGGCAATCCTGATCATTATACTGACCATAATTTCTCGAATTTGTATTGGCCTGCTTTTGTTCGAGAGGCCAGACATCCTTGGGTGGACTATGCTGCTGACCAGTTACATGACAAGTTTTCCGATAAGTTGGCAATAATTAAGAAACAAGGACAAGTGATAGAGCTATCACCCATATTTGATTATATTTTCAGAGGACTGGAGTTGGACCGAATGACTTTGTACGAGTGGTCGTCAAGATGTAAGAGAGTAAAGTTGACCAACAGAACATGTAATATGTAGGTCAATGATGACGACATATCCCTTGGTCGATGATGACAATATATCCATTGGTGGAACGAAAAATATGCAGGGTTCGGTGGTTATTAAATTCTCAACTTGTCATCCACTTTCTGATACTCATGGTACTTATGTGTATTTTCCTTTATGTAAGCGTGTCCCTAATTTAGTAGGCAGAAATTTACCTAGGAAGGATCAAGGGGATAGAGAGTACTATTTGTATGTCTTACTAATTCAACGCTGACCAGAGACGAACTATCTGACATGATGCAGCAGGACAAAACTGAAAACTTCGAGGACATGGACGATATAATTGCAGGTGTTGATGAAGAAGCATCTGCTGTGTTTGGCAAGAAAGAATTAAAACATAGATCTGATATGCTGCAAATGTCAGCAACTATGGCAGATCTGGGGTGGAGAGATCCTATAATGGACCAGGTGTTTCCTCAAATCGACGCCGTTGAACCTATGAATGAAGAACGTAACTCTTCTTACTGGAAAGCTGTTGTTACAGCAAAGCAGGATGAGGTGCTGAAGAGCCAAAATTCCAGCATACCTGCATGCAGTGGTAAGTTACCAGGCAGCATACCAGAACTACCGGGACATGTCGACGTAGTAGATAGAAAGTATCTTCAGAAGATATATGTGGATGATAAATGGGAACCTACTATTGCTATTATATCTTCAGACTACGGGCTGAACGAAGAACAGCTGAGAGTGTTCTGCATTGTGCCTAATCACGCAACATCATATATGCCTGAGCAACTTAAAATATATATGGGAGGAATGGGGAGCACTGAAAAAACCCAGGTGCTCCGAGCCCTCATCAAGTATTTTGAAGCTAGAGGAGAGGCATATCGTCTGGCTGTGGTTGCACCTACCGGCACTGCTGCATTGCTTATAGATGGCTCAACATATCATTCGATGTTTGGCATTAATGACATGGTTGGTGTATCGAAGAAACAACTCGCTCAAATTAAAACTTGTTTACTAGGTGTTGAATACGTATTTTTTGACAAAGTATCTATGTTATTGTGTCGAGACTTGTATAAGATTTCTGCAAGACTGGCTCAGCTGTCTGGTAGACTAGATATCCCTTTCGGTGGTATGAACATGGTATTTGCAGGTGATTTCACTTAGTTGCCCCCTGTCACTGGGCACGAAGGATTGGCGTTATATAGTAGAACTGTAGGTTTAAATACCAAAATGTTGAAGGATCAGGAGTCTGCCATAGGCAAGGCTGTATGGCATCAGGTAACAACCGTTGTCATATTGCATAAAAACATGAGGCAGAAAACTCAGTCTATGGAGGATGCAGCTTTGCATACCATGCTCAAAAACATGAGGTTTAGAGCATGCACCAAAGAAGACGTGAAGTTTCTTAGGAGCAGATCATTGGCCGTCTCTAATAGTTGCCCATCTATATACAATAAACAGTTCAGAAACGTTTCTATAATCACCGCACAAAACGTAGACAAAGATACTATTAATATTATAGGAAGTACTCGATTCGCAAGCGAGAGCCATCAGGAACTAGTGCATTTCTACAGCAAGATAGTCCATCATCCAGAGATGGTGATGAAACAAAAACCTATTCATCTAACTACACGTGCTCTAAAGAAACCACGAGATTTCCTCCAACTATACAGCATGCATTGTGGGACCAACCTCCATCATCTTGCAGCGTTCAAGTCACGGGAAAGCTGTCGTTGTGTGTAGGCTTGCCTGTTATAATCAAGAATAATGCGGCTACAGAATTATGCATCACCAATGGACAGGAAGGTTTTGTGTATGGTTGGAAAAGTTGCATCAGATTGGCCGGACAAATTATGCTGGATACGTTATTCGTACTACTCAACAATCCTCTGCAAAGAGTAAAAATCAATGGACTTCCTGGTAATGTGGTTCCAATTGTACATACAAGCATGCATCTTAAATGTAGACTCCCTAGCGATGACAGTGTGTCTTTGTCTCGATTACAGGTAGAGGTATTGGTAAACTACGCCATGACGGATTACGCGAGTCAAGGAAAAACTAGACCTTACAATCCAGTAGACTTAACCAAGTGTCAATC